>PVLD010002183.1:0-173458 GCA_004027595.1 Dinomys branickii
TATTTTCTTTCTTTCTTTGAATTATACTTTCCTATTCCTTCCTTGCTTCCTTCCTCCCTCCCTTCCTCCCTCCCTGCCACCCACAATATCTCACTAGCTTACTATGTGGCCCAGTTAACAGTAGTTTGAACTAGATTATGGTGGTAGAGGGTCTATTTGTCCAGAATCTAAACTTTCACTTTTTTTTTTTTGTGGTATTGGCTTTGAACTCAGGGCCTTGTGCATGCTAGCAAGTGTTCTACCACTGAGCTACATCCCCAGCCCTAGATTGCTGTTTTTACCAGAAGATTCTTTTGAGTATTACATTTAGTGAATTAAACATCACAACTTCTTTTTCCCTTTTTGAGACAAGGTCTCAGCATGCAGTTAAGACTGGCTTTTTGTAGCCCAGGCAGGTCTAGAACTGCATAGGCAATCCTCCTGCCTCAGCCCCAGCCCCAGGAATGTTGGGATTATACAGGCATGCACCACCAAGCCCAGCCTTCGCAACTGATTTTCTTTTATTGGAAGATACTGTGTGTACAGGTATTTAAATTGGTTTTCTCTTTTCTGATTTATAAAATGATACTTATTGTTGGAAACAGTCATAATATCTATACATTCATATGTGATAAGTAAAAGATGATTACTTAGATCATGGATAATTCCCGAAACCCTAGTAGCTGTTAAGGTGATAGGATGTGAAAGTTAGAAGCATGGCTAAAAAAACCCACTGCAACTGTAGAGGATAAGCGTTTATATTTATTGCCTGCTGGGCTACCATGAAGTGAGTTACAACAGCACTTGCCTGTATTTGTAGCACTTGGGAGGCTGAGGCTGGAGGATTGCAATTTCAAGGCTAGCCTGGGCTACATAGTGTTCAAAAGCTACCCTGAGCTACACAGTGAGGCTCTCTGTCAAAGAGAGGAAGAAAGAAATGAGCTACTAGAACACTTGTGCTGTTGTTTTTTAACCACGTGAGTAAAGTCCATCCAACCTAAATTCTCGTGAGTACCTGAAGCTGCAAAAGACCCATGAAATTCTCCGCAGGTAGGGTGAGGGTGAGTGCTAGATGGCCAGCAGAGGGCCTCTGCTGTACACCGAGCTACTGTACCGGTTTACGTGTGGCTTATTGGTCCCTTCATTTTCCCTGGTGGGAAATACTAAGTACTAAGAAATCCTTTTTACTTCTTTTTTGCAATACTGGGGGCTGAATCCAGGACCTTTACACCGAGCCCTTTCACTTCAAGATGTTAAATAAGCCGCCCTTCAACTTGAGATCTTTTTGCATCAGCCTCTCTACACTCCTGGTGCTAGTACCTTGATTATGTTAGGAGAGTGCTCTGCCAGTGAGCTGTAACCCCAGTCCACTGCTTGTAGGAAAAAAAGTAAAAAAGGTTTACTGCTGTCAACATGACGTAGTAATTGGCTTGAAAATCTACCTGTGGCTGCGTTGTATTTCACCACAAGGACATACTCATTGGGGTTTGAGAATCCAGTTAAATTTCTTTCCTTTTTTAATGTCTTACTTGTGTCTGAGAATAGGCATGTTGGAGGAAGTGTTTGTGGCCTCCAAGGAAATTTAAATGAGTAGCTTTGGAAAGAGAGAGAGTCCTGTATTATAACCTTTGATAATAAGAATATTAGTGAAAATAATCTTGAGATTGTTAAAACAGTAGTAACAGGTGATGCTGACAGTTAAGAAGCTGCACTTTGAGATACTAGAAATTACGGGGAATAGATGAAACAAACTGAAGTGTGTACCTGTGGTGATCCTGACTGGTATAGGAATGATCCTTCTGATTCTCAGGTTATGTGCAGTTTATCTCACTGTATATAAGTGACAGTAAACTAGCTGGGTGCGGTGGTGCATGTCTGTAATCCCATCACTGGACGACTTCTGAAAGTTGGAGGCCAGTTAGGAGTACATAGCAAGAGCCTATCTCCCCCACTCCCCGCAAAAAAGGCAGTTAAAGAAAAACTGTACTGGGAAGGGCTTGAGAGTATAGCCTGCTGTGACCTTGGCATTCCTGAGACCCTCTGAGAACAGACACGGTGACCATGAGTAGTAGTAGTCCAGGAATTAAGGAAGGATGCACAAGGCATCCTTCAGAACAGGGAATAGCAAAGAAATTGGACCTTGAGTGGAGGTGGTTTTCAGAAGGGTTGGTAGGTTGCATTATCCCTTAACTTTTAACTTTGAATTGATAAGAGAATAGGCCTCTGAGTTCTACACACCCATGGAAATAATTCCGTGCAAGATGATTTCACTCACATGCAAATGCTCGTCAACAGAGTCTGCAGGAAATTGTGACCTTTGAGTGTGGAAGTGAGGGAAATACTGTGGCCTCTGTTTACTGGCAGGGAGGACTGAGAAGTGTGTGCATATCGTGGTTCTAGCCCTTCTGCATTTGGTTTTCATCTTCTGATTTTCTTTTTCCCCCAACCAGAGACTTAGATTGAAGATTGATAGCTTTCTCCTTTAGAATTAAATTGAAATTAAACATCGAAAGGATTTATTTTTGTGTGTGTGCTTGCAATACATGCATGAATAACCATGGAAATAAGGAGAAGAACACTTAGGAATTTTTCATAATTATAAGTAGATTTGGGGAAATAGGAGCTAGGTACTGACTTTTGCCCATCCCTTTTCCTCACCCATACAACTGATTGTCTTTTTAAACTCAGGAGAGTTGTGCATCTCTGAAAATGAACGGAGGCTTGTCTCTAAAGAGGCATGGAGCAAACTGCAGCAGTACTTCCCCAAGGCTCCCGAGTTTCCAAGTTACAGGGAGTGCTGTTCACAGTGCAAGGTACTGAACTCTGTGCCAGTGCCATGAAATGGCACGCCGCCTCCCTGGGGTGACTTGCCAGCAGCATTAACACTATGTTCCTGATGGGCGTGTGGGGTGGAGGCAAGCCATGTACTGTCAGCAGGAGACAGCTGATTGCTGCATTTTCTCTCAGATTTTAGAAAGAGAAGGAGAAGAAAATGAAGCCTTACATAAGTTGATCGCAAACGAGCAAAAGACGTCTCTTCCGAATTTGTTTCAGGACAAAAACAGACCTTGTCTCAGTAATTGGCCGGAGGTATAATGATTCCCACAAAGGGAAGACTTCTCTACTTTTTAAAAATGACTTTGCCAAATTCCTTATGAGTTGTTTTTAAACTAGCCAGGAGCATCTCATCTTTCATAACCAAATGGGGATTCTCTCCCGCTCTTTCCATTGGTTATAAGATTTGAGTGACGGAAGACCTGGTGTGCATCATAGGGAGTGTAAGTGAAGAGTGTATGGAGAGAATTAACGTGTTCCTTTTTGTGACTTTTATGTTCCAGGATACGGACGTCCTCTATATCGTGTCACAGTTCTTTGTAGAAGAATGGCGAAAATTTGTTAGGTAGAAACCAGAAATTTCTTACTTTGGGGGTTGACTTGACTTGTTTCTCTCAAAGAATTCATGGATTTTATTTGTGGTTCTCTTCTTGGTTACCTTAACCAGGTATATTGTAAGCTCTCTTTTCTATGAAGCTAAACAAAAACTCGAAGAAACACATTTAGCTGCTCATATCCCTTTATGCTTCTCTCATTTTTGAGTAATTACTTTTATAATCATCTGTTCTGCAACAATGAGGTATATTGTTTTCTTTGTCTCACTTGCGCAGAAAGCCTACAAGATGTAGTCCTGTGTCATCCGTTGGAAATAGCGCCCTTCTGTGTCCCCATGGGGGACTTATGTTTACATTTGCTTCCATGACCAAAGAAGATTCTAAACTGTGAGTTTCTTCTCTTCATGTGATTTCCTGTTTCTAATGATTAATGAAAAGTTTCCCCCGATATGAGCAGTACAGTCTAAGAATGTAGCCATTCACTAGATCATAAACTTTTTCCTTTTGTATGTCCTGTTAGAAGGAGCACTTTCCTTTACAGAGACAGAGTTTTGCCAGACAAGGCACAAGGCTGCTTTTTCCTTAAGGCTCATACCTTGTCCTACCTATTAACCACTCAGCCCCTTTGTTCCACCCAGGCCCCTGCTAGCTAGCATCAAGCCTGTAGGAATCACATAGTCAACATAGTCTCAGTTTTACAGTTTTTCTGAAGCTGCCCTGCCTTAGAAAATAAAAGAGTGTGGGAAAGCTCATGAGCTAGTCACCTAGAATCTTGATTTATTTATTTAGGTTCCTGGAATTGAACCCAGAACCTCATGCTTCAGAAAGGCACTATGCCACCGGAGTTGTGCCCTTGATTGATTGATTGATTGATTGATTGGTTTTTTTTGAGACAGTCTTACTATGTAGTTCAGATTGGCTTTCATGTCACTATGTACCCTTGGCTGGCATCAGACTTGCAGCATTGCTCCTGCCTCAGCTTCCCTAGTGCTGTGATTACAGGTCTTCACCACCACGCCTGGCCTCTCCTGGAATTCTAGCAACTTAAAATTTCATTCCAACTCTCAAGTCCTTCGGAAAGGATTCATATGTGAACCTTACCCTTGATGTTGCCATTTAAAAAAATAATGTTGACAATTGTGTAAGAGGAAGTTCTATGCCTCCAACATTGCTAGAAAAGCCAGGGAGGAAATAAACTGGAGCACAAAAATTATCAGGCTGGGTTGGGGCTATAGCTCAGTAGTAAATCACTTGGTCTAGAATGTGTGAAGCCCTGGGTTTGATCCCCAGTGTTTAAAAAGAAATAAATTCCCTTTAGACCAAGCTAAACGAAGGTTTATTATTCATATTTAAAAACATTAAGATCATTTAAAGAGCATACCTCTAATCCCCACACTCAGGAGACTGAGGCAGGAGAATCACTTGGGAGTTCCAGGCCAGCCTAGGCACTGCAATGAGTCCAAGACCAACTTGAAGTACACAGTGAGACTCTGTCTCAAAAAGCAAGGAAAAATCATTTAAAGAAAATGAAGAGTTAATAATAGGAATTTTCTTCTAGATATCCCCCTAGCTGTTCCCCTCCCTCCCTTCTTTCCATTTTTTCTTTTATTATTGTTAAAACCATACAATTAAGGAAAAACTCCTACGAAGCAATGTGTCTGTTTTTTTTTTAAAGATTACAGAATTCAAATGTAATTGGAGGCTCCTTTCATCCATTCCTACGTTTTGTTTTCTAATTGATTGATTGATTTTTGGTCTTCTTGAGACAGGGTGTCCCTGTGGGGTTCAGGCTGGCCTTGAGCTTACTTTGTAGCCCAGGCTGGTTTGAAACTCCACAACGATCTTCCTGCCTCAGTCTCCCAAGTGCTGGGAATATAAGGATGGGCCACCACGCCCAGCTGTTTCTTTCAAATTGAGCACTATCCTGAATTTGAGAGTTACCAGTCTCCAGAAACAGTCTTTTACAAAGAAACACATAATGATACTTTGTATTTATCCTCTAGCTTTACAGAATTTATGTCCTTGTATTTACATCTCGATTCCTCTGACTTCATTTATTTTAACTGCTGCTCTAACACTCCTTTCTGTGGAAAACTAGTCCTTCTTGATGCTAATACCTTTCTCTCCAGTGTCTTTGTGTTTAATACTGGCATTGAGGGTTAGCTCTGGGAGGCTAATGGATTGTTATTAGTGTTCTTAATTGCCGTGTGTCTTAAGGCATGTTGTGTTTTTTCTTGCACAGTATAGCTCTGATATGGCCCAGCGAGTGGCAGATGATACAAAAGCTGTTTGTTGTGGATCATATAATTAAAATCACAAGAGTTGACATGGGAGATATAAACCCTTCAGAGACCCAGTATATTTCTGATCCTAGTAAGTTTTAATATTACATGTGGTTTCTGTAGTTAAACGTTGATGTTTAGAGTGGGGGAAGAAGGGGTATGTCAGTATTGTATGCCCTCTGCTTGAAATTCAAGCGATACGAGGCCGGGCTTATGTAGTAGGGTCCTTGCCTCCTATTTAGGTCCAGGGTTCAAAGCTATGCTGAAAAAAGAAATCATCTTGTGGCAGCCCAGGCTACCAAGGCAGGAACTGCCATAGAACATCTCATTATTGGTGCACAGTAAATGAATCTCCTGGAGGATGTTATCTGCATATAACAGTAGAACAATTAATGTAATAATGAATTTGCTCTAGTGACTTTGATGTATGCCTTTCCACCTTCAGTCCTTTGACACTGATTCCTCAGCCACCTGTGCTGTACTTTTTCAGAGCTCTGTCTGGACTGTAGAGAGGGCCTGCTGTGCCAGCAGCAGAGGGACCTGCGGGAGTACACACAGGCCACCATCTACGTCCACAAAGTTGTGGACAATAAAAAGGTACTGCACCCTCCTGTGGCTTTGAATAGTATGACTAATCTTGCTGTTTGACTTACTGTTGTATTTTCACTGGACTGCTTGGGAATGGATTTCTGTTTCCTCAGAACTGTTTGGCATCAGACTTAGAATTTGACAGAGTTGAAAATGAATAGTTATGTGATCTGTGTGGATTTTGTTTGTCATTAATTTGATGCATGCTGTCAGCCAAGAGTGGTCTTAGGGCTGGGGTTATAGTAATGGACACGCCACTGAGCGCAGCCACGCGTTCAGTGATTTCACATGGGGAAGTACATGAAGCACATCTAGCTGGGTTGAGCAAGAGCAAAGATTGCAGTGGCAGAGAGGGGATAGACAGGGAGGTCACCAAAGAGGAGCAGATTATCTGTGTGTGCGCACTGTCAGGGATGCAGCATGGAACAAGTATTCTAGAAACAGAGGCTAAGGTGGTAAGCCTAACTATGCTCAAACAGCATGGTGAAAATCATGGAAAAGTCAGGTGTGGTGACCTAGCTGTGGGATACGGGGCAATGACCCTGGCATTGAATTTGGAATCTACAGAAGGACAGTGTGTAGCCTTGTGTGTTGATCTGCAAAAGAACTCAGCATATTTCTACTGTGTTGGTGTTGGCTATTAAGGAGATCATTATGTGGATTTCAGAACAGCCCATCAATCTCAGGGTTTTAGGGCTTTGCCAGGTTTTTTTTTCTTTTTTTGGTCTTTTTGAGACATGGTTGTACTGTACAATTCAGGCTGGCCTCAAACTCCCAAGGACCCTCCCTTCGTCATTCTCCCGAGTGCTGGGATCACAGGTGTGCAGCACCACGCCCGGCCAAGTTATCAGTTTTAGAAAGATAATTTAAAAATTATCTTCAGACACATCTAGGGTTCTGTGACAAGTTAAAGCTAAGATGTTCATCTCCTAACTTAATGAGAAGAAGTTAATGAATAAAAGTATCTTTGTCCTAAAGTTTCCCTAAATGTTTTATAGCTTTTAGTACATGTATGCAGCACTATATAGCCTGATAGTATTCAGGGGTTTTTTGTTTGTTTGTTTGTTTGTTTTTTGTTTTTGTTTTTTGAAACAAGGTCTTACCCTTGAACTCTTTACAGCCGTCTTCCTGCCTCAGCCTCCTGAGTGCTGGGATTATAAGGGTATGCCACCATACCCAGCCTGATAGTGCTCAGATTAGCTGATTCCATTGTTTTTAATGTAGTATCATCAGCAGGTCACAGCATTATACCCAACACTTTCATTCTTTTTTTCTATCTTTGTCAGTGCCGAGGAATCAAGTCAGGCTTCAGACCTGAAATGCAGTGTGCTTCGGGGCTGTACCCGAGCCTTTTTAACTCTTAAAATTTTAAACAAAGTCTTGCGAGGTTGCCCTCATTGCTCTTGAATTTGAGCTCTTCTTGCCTTGGCCTCCTGAGCTCCTGGGATTATCGAGATGCACCACTATGCCCAGCTTCCTTTCTCATTTAGGGAGGAGCATTGTGACTCCTCACCTCAGCAGTTTGAAGGTTTGATTGCAAAGGCTTGACCAGGCCGAGATGCTTTGAATTTCTGCAAAAGAACATTGTACACGCCTGGTGATACATACTGATCAGAGGCCTCTTATTTATGATGATGATACTAAATGTAAGAGTGTCACAGGACTAAAGTAACATGTGAAAGAGAATACAGAAAACAGCACTGGATTCTCTTGGCCCGTTCTTCCCACCTGTCTGCTCACCACAAGAAAGGTGACTTTCTCACATGGGTTGCAAGTCACAGGTACCGCGAGCTCCGCTAGCCTGCCTTCCTGGTTGCTGACCTTGACCTGCTTCTCTCTGTGGTCCTGGCACATGCAGGTGATGAAGGATTCAGCTCCGGAGCTGAATGTGAGCAGTTCCGAAACAGAGGAGGACAAGGAAGAAGCTAAACCAGATGGAGAAAAAGACCCAGATTTTAATCAAGTATGTGTTGAAGCTGCTTTTAATTTATGACAGTGAGCATGCAGCTGTTCATCTCGCTCAATAGCGCTTCGGGCCCGTGGACACCTCCGTGCCCTTGGTGTGGTGCTGCTTCTCAGCCCGTTCCTTCTCTTGTCTTTCCTTAGTTTTGGTGGAATGCTACTGCTGTTCTGAGTTCTCATGAAAAACCATGGGTCTAGCGCAGAAATACAGGATAGGAATTTTGACTGGAAAAGAACACTAAACCAAGTCTTGCTGTACTTTGAAACCATGGACTCTTGATATGATGAAATTTGTTTAACTCAGATTCTGACATGACTAAATAAGCAGTAGCCTTAGTGTTGGGTATGTGGAAGAGATTGTTGTCTGTCTATGGTGTTAAATGAGCAGATCAGCTGATTTTTGCTTTGTATCGATGTAACATTTTCTATTAAAATTGACTGTTTACTGTGTTTTCTGTCCCAGCCCGAAGGAAATCCTCTTAAAAACAGGCATTAGGGGGAGAATGGTTTTGAATGATGTGTGGTCGAGATAAACTTCAGCGTATCGGAAAGAACACCATGTTCCTAGCATATCCTATAGATACTTTAAATTCTGTGTTTGGTGTTTTTATGGGTAAAATACCTTCCTTATTCGTGAAGTGAGGTAGGCAGATTATGGTTAGCATTTTCTCTGGAAAAGCAGTATGATGGCCATCTGCTGTGTCTGTTCCTGAGCAGACAGATCCGGGCTTGTTGGCTTGTGTAGCCTGGCTCTGTACTTCATTTTTCAGCATTAAGAAAGCTGTGACCTTTGGTCTCTCTAAGGTAAACTGTTCCTTGCAGTTTCCCCTTTGCTGTAAAGGAGTATGTCAACATTTGTTTTCTGTGTCTTGTTGGAATTTCGTAAAGTAACCTAACAACACCTATAAAAGATCAAAAACTGCAGTTTTATGCACCAGTCCGCTGATACTTGGGTTCAAGTTGTCCTGAATTTGAACAAACCAGGTGAGCCCCCTTGTCTTAAATTCCGGCCAAATCTATACATTCTACACAAATGCAGATTTTCAGTTTTGGTCTGATATTTTTCTAAGTTAAGTGATATGTGTACACTTTCCCTCAGGTGACAAATACTCCCCTTCCTTTTCCTGTTTTATGAGACAGGTCACACTGTAGTTGTCTTGAACTCAACTGTGTAACCCATGCTGGCCTGGAACTAGGAGTGGCCCTCCTCCCTTGCCCTCCGGAGTGCTGTGATTACAGACGTGTGCCACCACACTTGACCACCACACGTGTGTCTTGATCATGCACCTGCAGACACAACTTTGCTGCCCTTCGTTTCACTTTGCTTTTATGTCAGTCTACATAATTTCAAGTAGATGATTTGCATTTTTAGTTGATATATTAATACGTATACAGATGCACTTAGACATTCACGCGTAGGATTATCTACCTGTCTTTGATCAAAACAGCATTCTCATCTTGGCTCGCAATGCCAAACTGATTTTAATTACTGTCACTTGACTATATGGTGTTTTGATCTTTTGAGACAGGGCTTCACTCTTTAGTTCAGGCTGACTATGAAACTCACTATGTAGCCCAGCCTACATCTTGTGTTTCTCCTGCCTCAGCTTCCAGGGCACTGGGATTATAGATGTGTACCACCAAGCCTGATGTATAGTGTGTTTTAATAATCAGTTATATGTCTCACCTTTTTTTTTCCATCTTTTTCATTGACAGTTGTTGCTAATTTATTTTCTGTTCTCTGATAAACCTGGTTAGTTAAGGCTGATACATATTTTATTGCCTTTATTTCAAGGTCTGGTTTTCAGTTTTAACAGTTATTTAGAAAATAGCTGGATGTGGTTGTGTACACCTATAATCCCAGCACTTAGGCAGCAGGATAGCTTTGAGTTTGATGAAGCCAGTCTATGCTGCTACATAGAGAGGAGGACCCTGTCTCAAAAAAACAACAGAAAAGGCTTGTTCTGCCTCACAGGAACTGTGCGTGTAGCTCAGAGATAGAGAGCTTGCTTAGTGTGCATGTGGCCTTGGATCCAATCCTTGGAATTTCCCCATGCCCAGCCCCCAAATAAACCTTTATATTGTGAATGTCTGGTTTTATTTATTGTGGCCATAACCACAGCCATGTTTTTAAAGTGGATGTGGATGACAACAGCCTTCACATTTATAAATACGATAGAGAATGTTGGAACATTGCTTTTTATGCTGTAATTACATATTATACTTTATAATTTTGCTCTGTATTCTCTGACCTTATTTGGATGTTGTAATACTCTAGGATGTTTTAAATATTTTTGGTTCACACAAAAAAAAATCTCAAGTCTAACCTTTGTTTAGTTGAGCATAGTCCCTGAAGAGCACCCTGCCTTTTCAGAATGTCACTCGTCTCACTCCTTCTTTGTAAATATGTCAGAGCTCTCGGAACATGGACAGCTTCTGTAATTGCTGTTGTAAATCCCTCTAATACAGAACGATGCATTTGTACTTGTCCTTAATGGACTTGAACAAATCCCTTTCCCTCTCCTCCACTAGATCAACCCAGTTCTTTTAATGTTATCTAAAATTTAGGTTAATAATACACTCAGTGTTTGATATCACTTAGGTAATTGGAATCCTTCTAAAATCAGTGGACTGTTTTTTTTTTTTTTTCCAGCTAAGTTGGATTTAAATTCTGTGGTATTAATAGAGAATAATTTCAGGAAAAGCCTTTAGACTTATTTAGAATTAGTCTTTCAACATTGTCTTACTTGATCTTCAGGGTATTGTTTTTTGGTTAGATTTTATGGTTCTAAAATAAAAATTGCTGCATATATTTTTCCTTTTCACTTCTAGTTACAGAATATAGGTTTGATTTGACCTTTTCAATAGTTGAGATTGAGAGAAATAATCCATTGATCTTTGAATTAAAAAAAAAAGGATCTGCTGAAAAAAGAGAACCTGCTGAGCTCACTTAACATTTTCTTACACATCTTGGAATCAGCCACACAACTATGTAAACTCAAGGATAAATAAAGATTAGGATTAAGGCTTGTGCTGCGCCTTGCCAAAGTATGCCCCCGAAACCAATGTTCTTTTTGACTGTGTCCTAGTTAGATGCTGTGTAGATCTGTGGAGCTCTGCTGCTAATGAGCAGGGAGTATTTGCATCCACGGTGACTCTTAGCCACTCTGCTCATCACACTGACACTCGGTGACAAGTGCGGGACCGGAGGGAGGCCTCAGGGTCACCTCGTCCAGATTTAATTAAGGCAGAGAGTTTTTTTTTTTAAATCCTGCTTTCATTCCCTGTCTGGGTTAGAAGAAAAACCCTGTTAACCTCTTGCAAGAGCGTTCTAGGTGGACATTTGGCTCCTAACCTACCCTTGCTTAACACTGACTTGTAGAACAGTTTGATTTCCCCTCAGTTATTTCTTATTCTGGATTCAGCTGATTGCCTCCTGACATGATCCATTCTGAACTCTCTTGCTAGTCAATATTCTACGTTCCAGTTCCTAAAAATTGCAAGTTGGGTCTAAAGTATTCAATTATATTCAGCTCTAACATTTTTTTACAAGACCATTTCTTACATGAAACTATATATCTCACCTAGTATGAGAAGAAGCAAAATGTGTGGTTTGTTTTGTTGTTGTTTTTTTGGTTTTTTTTTTTTTTTTTTTGAGACAAGGTGTTGCTCTGTAGTTTATGCTTGCCTTGGACTCACTAATGGAGCCTAGGCTGGCCTTGATCTCATAGCAGTCCTCCTGCCTCAGCCTGCTGGGATTGCCAGTATGCACCACCACTACCTCGCCTGGCTAAATTAAAATTTTTTTTGTTAAGCTAAGTTTGATTCTTAAGGTACATTTACTTTAAAGTTCTCAATAATTCATACTTCTCATTCTCAAATAGAAAAAAGTTAGAATTCAGATTACTGTGAACAGAGTTTAGTAATTTTTCAGTTTATTGTGTCTTGGGATTGAATGGCAAGCTTATCTCCTTCCCTGCCCTTTTTTTTTTTTTTTTTTTTTTTTTTTTTTTTTTTTTTTTTTTTTTTTTTAATAGCAGTTGGACCCAGGGTCTTGTACATGCTGGGTAAGTACTCTACCACTGAGCTACATTCATTCCTAGCCCACTTTGTTTTGAGACAAGGTCTTACTAAGTGGCCCAGACTGGCCTTGAACTTAGGATTCTCCTGCTTCAATATCACAGGGTTGTGCCCATCTAATTTTGCTTATGAATATTTAATATAACAACCATTTAAAGTGCTTATATGCATTTGAAGGTGTATTTCATTTATCCTTTTCTTTATTCAATTAGATAAGAGCATGTTAAGAAACTCTCTGGGGTTTCATTGTGTATGTTGAACTTTATTAGTAAGGGTCATTGTGGACAATTTCAGGGCTTTCTTTGTTTTGGATCTTTATTATAGAGCAACGGGGGGACAAAGCGGCAGAAGGTATCCCATCAAAATTACATCGCCTATCAAAAGCAAGTCATTCGGCGGAGTATGCGACATAGAAAAGTTCGTGGTGAGAAAGCACTTCTCGTTTCTGCTAATCAAACATTAAAAGAATTGAAAATTCAGGTGAGGAAAACCTAACATTTGTTGCTATCTGCTAACGACTGGAGCCTATATGAATTCCTGCTTTTTTCCTGTATTTCTGTTCTCTCCCAGCCTGACTTTTAAAGGTCTCTCCGCGCATGGTATGATGCCATTGAGACAGGGCTCTTTTATTTTAGAATTATGTTCACAAGGCCTCCAAATTAAAATAACTTTTTTTTTTTTAAACCTGGTTTTAAAATAGTAAGGAACATCTCTATGAAGATGAAAGCGATTTTTGGATTCTAAAACCTTGAGCATGCGCTGAGTAACTTTTCAATAATGAGAAACATTGAGAACGACTTAATTTGTCACATGTCAAGGTTGTTCAAGGATAACTGTTCTGTCACTTTTTGGTGCTGTGTGTTTGTGACCACCAAATAGATGTTTGAACCAATTACCAAGATCTGTTGTGAAATTTAAGGAAGTTAAAAAACAGCTCCCTGAAGTCCTATGGAGCCAGTGTATTTTTGGTGGGAGATAAGCCTGTGTGATATCACTTAGGTTACCTTTAACATTCCTTATACCCTGATGCATTTCCAGATCACTCATACAGGTTCAAAGTTGATCCTTGCGTCTTGTGCATGACTTGCAAAACAATTTCATGATTATAATGCAGACACTATGGAAATGCTTTACTTCTTGGTATCAGTCCTAAAGCACTGAGCATTTCATTGGCATAATTTAGGATTTAGGCAACAGAAACTGATAATTCAAGGTGCCCATTTAAAAGGTCTGGCCCCTAATCTGTTTTAGTCACTGCTTAATATCCAAGGAGTTGACCAAATTCTTGTCTCTGCTACTTTTTTGTGCCATGGTTACTGATTATGCATTTTTCTTGTTGCTGATATTTACCATTGTAATTGAGGCAAAAGTACAGGCTTCCTTTGAGGGTGTTATGTGTTCCAGATTGTCCTGAGAACAGTATTTCCCTTGGTTGAACCCACGGCTCTGAAAATAAATGTATTGGCACAATATCTTCACTCTGTTATTGTACCCTTTACATCTAAGAAGGCCTGTTTCCACTGCCGGCTTTCTGCCTGTCAGCGGTAAACCTCGAACATTCAAAACCTTTAAATTACCAGAAGAGCCCCTGTGGATAAGGGCATTTTAAAAAGCCTGTGCTGCTTCTATTATGGACTATTATTTTTGAAGAATAAATCCGAAGCCAGGAGAAAAACCTCTCAATTTGGGAGCACGTTACCTGCACAGATAAGCTGCTAGAAGGAGTAGATGTTCATCTGAAAGCCCCAGGTGTGCCTTCCTGGCTCTTCCTTTGCAGTGTCTGTTCTCTCATCTCCCACCCTTGCTGCCAGGACCACTGTGAATCAAAGAGGATGAAAGAAAGGACAGTGGAATGCAATTTTCCCCTTGCTGCTCAGTGGTACAGCTTGTAAAGCTTCACCTAGATCTGACCCTTTTTCTTTCGTGGCAGCATGGACAGCATGGGAGTTTGTGCTGGGCATGCGCGTGATCCTGGGCGATGAGTATTTTTTTTTTAAAAGGTGTGATTTTTTTTTTTCCTTTTGAAAATGTGTGTTGGGTCCTTTCCTTTGGGGCTACGTACTTCAAAGTTAACAGAATGATAGCCTTTGGGAAACAGTAAATGCTGAATTCTAGACATATTCACCACCCATAATTGCTTGAAGCCTTAAGATACTTTCTGTAATTATTAATGTAGCCAACTCCACGATCCCATAAAGTAAATGAAGTGTAACCTGTCCCCCCCCCCCGCAAAGATGCTCAGTATTTAATAGCATTATTATTTTGTTTTGGTTTGTGTTTTTGCAGCACTGAGGATGAAACTCAGGTGCTCATTTGCTCTACGTGAGCACTATACCACTGAGCTGCATCACCAGCCCTGAATTGCATTATTACTTTCCTAAAGATAAGTTGCCAATTTTAGGAAGGAGGCATTTTGCCCCCGAGGTTTAATATTCTTCCTAGGTTCAGCCCCACCTGCCATAGCGAGCAGCCAGAGCTGTTATGGTAGCAGCAGGGCTCACATTGCTCCTGGCCTACTGTAGAGGTCAGCAATGCAGTACCCACTCCTTGAACAGATTTGTGTCGTTCATGTGAGTCGTACCGAAGCACTGATGGTCTGTGAATTCTGTGCTGTGGCCTGCCATACCTTGGCTGGCAGTTCCCACATTGAAATGCCCCTTTGCACCGGCAAGACCTTTCTAGTCACTCATGGAACCTCTCCTGTGACAGCTGTGTTGGTCCCTGCTGTAGAAGCAACTGTCCTTTCCTCTGTTCTCTCCAGACCCTGTGCACACCTTCTGCCACCTTCTCCACAACTTTGTTTTGCACCCCTGAACCCTTGCAGAGTGGGATTATTCAGGTTTATAATTCTGACATCTAGCACAGTACTTGATACATGGTCACTTCTTAATAAATGCTTCACTGGTACTGACAGTGCAAAGCATGAGCATCTGCCCCCGATCCCCACACATGTTGCTCAGGTCTAGAGGTGCTGTACTTAGTGTTTATCCAATCTCTTGGTATTATAAAGACACTGAGCATTTAGGTCATCGAAGACGCATTGCTTCATAAGCGGTGATACGCCCCTCAATAGGTTAGCGTCACACATCTGCAGTTTTGCTTGGGTCTTCACAGCTCTTGTTTGCTAGCCTGGGGCTGGATGCTTCTGCTTGTTGCTCTTTTTATCCAGGGCTGGTTTTGGGAGAGCTGTTCTGTTTTTGTTTGTTTTGAGATAGGGTCTCCCTAAGCAGTTCAGGCTGGCCTTGAGCTCACTTTGTAGCTCAGGCTGGTCTTGAACTCACAAGGATCCTCCTGCCCCAGTCTCTTGAGTGCTGGGATTACAGGCGTGCGCCTCCATGCCTGACTAGAGCTCTTGTTCTGTCAGTACCTTTTCCCCACGAGAAGCAGGCATACTGCTTCATGAAATTCATTAACGATGCCAGTACTATTGGTAGCATGGGTCACAGATCCCTATGCAGTCAGTTCTTAATGATTCTCAGAGGCTAATAATGTCTTTGAGAAGCCCAAATAGCATTGTGTTGTGACCCTTATTCTTTGTGGCATTAGTAAAATCACATTTCTGGTCACTACTTGTTCAGGCTGTGAACCTCTTAGGCTCTGTTACACACACAGTCAGTTCATGGCTGGTTTGCTAGACTCATTTCACCCTTCCACATGCTAGGAGTAGAACACAGGAAAAGCTGAAATGGTTTTTCCCTTACACCATGGATGTTGGTGTAATTAAGATACATAGATATATGTGATAGAGCACATTTGACGAACATCTCACTGAATTATGAAGCAAAACAGAATGAATATTCCTGAATTTGTCCTGGCAGTTTGGAATTGGGACAGTATCATCAAAGATACTCCTGCTTGCCTTTCTGAGTCCAGCTCTTTATTGCCTTCCAGAGGTAATTGCTATCCAGAAATGAAAATTTACACATAAGAATTTTTTCTGAATTCAAAAGGGCATTTAAATACGGCGCATAGCAGTTTGGGGAAATATATTTAATTTTTAATACTTTACCAAGATTGGTATGCAACACTACGTTAAAATTAATATTTGGTTCCTAGAGACAAAAGAGTCAGTCTAAGAATGTATGGTAGTCACAAGGAGTGAATTAAACTGTCTAAATTGTTTGCTAAATGGCTAAACTTTCAGAAAAGTCTGAAGAAGTTACTGGGTAATTTAGGATGGTTTGAAGAATGAGCTTGGACGTGTTGGTCTGTGGAAGACTGTGGAGCCTGGGGGAATTGTAGGGTGACAATGTCGACCCATGTCCAAGCCTTACTGGCTAAGCAACAGCAAACTGAACAGCCCAGCTCTGCCTTTGCCGCCTCCTTTGGTTCCCCACCCTCAGCCCTGGGGAGGTGGTAAGGTTCAGAACAAAAGGGTCTCTGTGTATAATTGTTTCCCTTCTGCTCTAGACCTCCTAAGGGTGTTCTGGTTCTGTCGGGGATTATAGGCTCAGTAGGAATGTAACAAGTGGGTTGACTGCAACGTCCTATCTTTTGTACTAGGAAGCCTTTTTTGTTTAATTTTTAGACTTCATGCTTTATTTAGGTAGGGCATAGGTCTCAGTAATTTGCTTTATACAGATTTTTATGTTTTGTTTTGTTTTGAATTGGTACAGATCATGCATGCGTTTTCAGTTGCTCCTTTTGACCAGAATTTATCAATTGATGGAAAGATTTTAAGTGATGATTGTGCCACCCTGGGTACCCTTGGCGTCATACCTGAATCTGTCATTTTATTAAAGGTAAGTAACAACTGCCTAGTTCAAGAACTCTAGATTTGAAGATTGTGAAACGGGGGTGAAAGGATTCTGAGGCCCCCACCCAGGGGAGTCAGTCACCACTGGGAGCTTGGCTGTCCCCAGATTGCCCAACTCTGGCTGGGCTCCAGCAGTATTAGAAATTAGGATACCTTGGGTCTTTTTCCTGGCTTTCAAAGTAAGGTATATTGATACAATGTCAGCCATTATCCACAGCCCTAAGGAGATGAAGCAAAGCTTCCTCTCGGTCTTTCCTGTATCACCCAGGTCAGTCTTCTTACATTGAGGGGACAAGTGGGTTATAGTGATGCTGTTCCTGTTCTGATGGGGCAGGCCATGGTGAAAGCCCTTGAGCAGCTGAAAGACCCACACCAGGTTTCTTGTTGAACCTCTGTGACAAGGCCCATCTGTTCTAGATACAGATGTTTCATTCTGCATTTTCATCAGACTGGGGTTGAGGGTGGTTGGATAGTACCTCTCTGGATGCTATAGGTTGACTGTTGCTGGCCTCACAAACAGTCACACTGGGGGTTTTCCTAGGTCAAGAGGGTAACCTGCTCTCTGGTTACAAGCATTTCTATGCCTGCCCCTAACTCCCCCCACGCTGTTTTGCCTGGCTGGGAGTCTCCATCCTTAAAAAAAAATTACATACCTGGCGCATCTTTGAAGTGCTGCCCCTCACTCCCAGGATGAGTATGTGATCAGTCAGGATGAGGATCTGACTGTATACGAGTTAAAGTCCAGATCTATCACTGTTAAAAACCATGCAAATTTCAGTAAAGACAGTAAGGGTTCTCATAATTTTTACTAAGAGCAATACTTCTAGCAGGTGTGGTGGCCTTGCATGCAGTGCCAAACACTTCAGAGGATTCCATGTCCTAACCTACACTGGGCAACCTGGTGACTTAAGGGAGAACTCATCTCAAAATAAAGAGGGCTGGGGATGTAGCCCAATGGTAGAATACCTATCTAGCGTGTGAAAAGCTTAAGGTTCAGTCCCCGACATGGCAATTAAAATAAAGGGGGAGGTTCCATTCAGCCTCTCCCTAACCTTTCCCATAACTTCTGGACTAGTGGAATGACTTAGCTCTGTGAGAGCAGCCTTTCATTTCCTTTAGGCTCGAGTACAGGTTTCGGATCCCTTACCTGAAATCCCTGGCACTGGAAATATTTTGGGGTTCACATTTTTCCAGATTTTGAAATATTTGCATATACATAATGATGTTTTGGAGCTTGGACCCAAGGCTTAAAACACAGAAGCCTGTGTTTTATACATACCTTTATGTATAGCTTGGAGGTGATTTTATGCTATATTTTTTAGTGTATCGGTTTTGATTGCAACCATCACATCAGGTCACATCACGTGTGGAACTTTTCACATGTGACGCCTTAGTAAAGCTCAGAAAAGGTCAGATTTTTGGATTTTGGGTCTAGGGTTGCTTGACCTGTAGCAGTCAGTAAAGCTGTGAAACATGCATAAGTCACACATCTGTCACAAAACCAGAATTCTGGCAACTTAGTGGTTTTGGTTTTTTGTTTTTGGTTTTTTTGTTCCTTTGGTTTTTGGGGGGAAGTTTTGGTGAGGGGGAGTGTTTTTGAGACAAGGTCTCACTATGCAGTTCAGGCTGGCCTTGAGCTCACTTTGTAGCCCAGGCCTGCGTCGAACTTGCACTGATCCTCCTGCCTCAGCTTTCCCCAGTGCTGGGATTATCGGGCATGCACCACCATGCCCATCCTCTTAGTGGGATTCTTGTTCAACATCAGTACATACTTTAGAAAGCACCACTGCTGTGATTCCTTAGCCAGGTCCTCCTCCCCTACCGTCTTGGTGGTTCCCTTCGCCCCTTTTGGTTTTGGTGGCCAGGAGGACGCTCACTGTGGCAACACAGTGCTGCATTCACAGTAGTGTAAGTTTTCAGTTTCTGAACTGTGAAATCTATTTCTCAAGCTGTAGATTCCCATTCTGCTATAATGAAGATAGGCCGTGATGCAGATGCAGATCCATACCTTCCCCTTGCAAGGCCTGCACACTTCTCTCCTGCCTCTCCTTTTTGTTTAACTTTTTCTCCCCTGGGACTGTAGAATCTGTACAGGGATGTTGACAGCCTGTGGAGTTGCTGAATTCTAATGTTCCTGCTTAATTAAACCCCTAGGAACAGCCCATATTATTAAAGGGAACAACATCTCAGTATAAGCTCGGGCTCAACCCTAAAACAGACATGGGAGTTCTGTTCTTGATGGTGAAGAGGATCAAAAATGTATAATTGTAACCTAATTAGTATTTTGAGAAAAGCAGTATATTATTTTTTCTACCTCTTAGTATGGCCACTAGCATTTTAACTCATGATGATTAAAGCAGTTTTAATAACCTCCAGCCATGTAGGCATTTCCACACCTGAAGGTGTTTTTAGGAGGCAGAAGTAGTGCCTCTGCTAACCCACATTTCCTTTGAGATGAGATGCCTGACCCATAGTTGAGTGGATATCCACTGGTAAGTCTGGGCGTCACTGCCTGTGGCTTGAACAGACTTCTCTCTTGGGCGGGGTGTTTGATAGCAAAATCATGGCCCACACTTCAGTGTGGTGAGTAGCTGGCCCACTCTTCCCCCACTCCCCTTTCCTTGTCTGAACCGTTTGTTTGTTTTCTAGGCTGATGAACCAATTGCAGATTATGCTGCAATGGATGATGTCATGCAAGGTAAAAATGGCCTCACTGTAGGAGTCTTGTTCGAAGGAGGTGGGATCGTGGATATTGTGACTGTGGTGCATAGTACTTTTACTTTTAACCTGGACAGATAGCTTCTGCCTGCTGCTCAAGCGGAAGCTTACATTACTTGTGTTCCTTTTTTTTTTTAGAAAGAGGGAAAGATGTAAAAAAATTAGAAAGTGACAAACAGAAAGAGGGATTAGTTAATGTGAGGAAATTAAAGTGAATGCAAACCAGCAGAGTGAAGAAATCCACAAGACACAAAGCAAATTTGGGTTGCACTGTCCACACAGGCACCCAGGACACTTCTGGGGGCGGGAGTGAAGTGGAAGCCCAAGAACAAGGAACTGGGCTGGAAATCCGAGAAGCAGGTAGACAACTCTTTCCCTTCCTGTGATACATGTCGCCGTCTTCTCCACTTGTACCTCACATGCCCAACTAGGGTCTGCATGTGTTAGCGCTTTGTTGAAGGTAAGCTACGAATGAGACTAAGCCTGTTCCATTGCATACAGGAGATGGTCCCTAGCCCCTACAGGTGACAACAGCCCAAGCTTTTTTTTTTTTTTTTCTTTTTCCTTTTTTGGGTGTTTTTTGATCCAGGGTCTTGCTTTGTAGTTTAGGCTGGCCTTGAACTTATTTTGTAGTCCAGGCTGATCTCAAACTCAGAGATCCTCCTGTCTCTGCCTCCTGAGTGCTGGGATTACAGGCATGCGCCACCACACCCAGCCCACAACTTACCTCCTCCACAGAAGGGAAGGGAATTCCTTTCAAGAAAATCATCTATAGATATATTTAAAAAGTGACTGGTCTACTATTAGTGATGCCCACCAATACCCTCTAAACAGAGCTTTCAGATATCCTTTTAGTACCTCAGATCTTCATAGGTAGAAGTGGGCAGCCAGGACTCCGGACAGAATTGAGGGCATAGAATTAAGACATGTACGTCAAAGAGAAGGTAGCATAGGCAACATAAGGTAACTTTTTTTTTTGCCATGTACTTGTAATTCCAACTCCTTGAAGGTCGAGACAGAATGATCACAAGTTCAAGACCACCTAGAGCAATTTAACAATACCTTTTCTCAAAAAATAATGCTTGAGAGTTTAACCAGTGGTTGAGTCCTCGCCTTGTGTGAGATTAACCTCCAGTATCTGGAGAGAGTGAAGTAAGAGATCTGGAAGGAAAAACCAAACTCCTAGGAGGAGGGGTCTGGAAGAGAAGTAAGAGAGGCCGTGCCCGTGAGGCCCTTGCGGAACATACTCCAGTCTGAACTGCACAGCTGTGCTCCACACCTGTTGAAAAGTCTGTCTGCCAGCATTCTGCTTGGGGATGTGCTCTTAAGTGAAGCAAGCAGGAAGTTGCCAGTGAAATTGGTAACAGGACAGGGTGTGTCCTGGAAGAGGGTGAAGAGAGATTCTAGAACAGATGTTCTGCAGCAGGCAGCGAGGTCCAACCTGCCATATGGGACAGCAGTGGAGTGTTCATGGGGGGGAAGCGAAAGTGACAGTGGGTGCCCTAAAGAGGCCAGTGCCTCCTTGAGGTAGATACAAAGGAAAGGAAATTCAATGAGCAAACAAGAGTTGTGAGACTCAGACCTTGCGGGGTAACCAGCACACACCAAGAGTTTCAATTGCAGTACTTCCAACGTGAGCAGTGTGAGTGTGGGCAAAGCACGCTGGCAGAGGCTTAGCCGTAGCCAACACCACTGTCTGGTGGTGGGACTGCCACAGGCAGGGCCTGTGAGGTGTGGAGGAGCTAAATCTTGGTCTTCCATTGAGGAAGTTGTCGGATAATAGCAATGTAAGCATATTACATAGAAACAAAGAGGCCGCATACCAGGAAAAAGTGCTGTGACAGTCAGCAACGGCTTACAGAAGAAGAGAGGAAGACGGGGAGAGGCACAGTTCCTGGAGTCGGTCACGTCATTTTCTCAGGGCCACTCCCGAGTGGTGCAGAATGTGGCCCTGTTCACACCTTGTCCCATTAATAGCTGACTTTTTAAATGATACATGGATGTTGTTTTGATTAAAAATAAGCACAGAAAGATCATCATTTTAAGTTCAAAAGTACTTGTTTCAGGTGACTAAGAGTTATTTTAAACTTTCCATCATAATAAGGCAGTGACGTGATCTTATTATGTCTAATGTGACAAGTCTCTTCACTTTGGAATTCTTTTTTTTTTTTTCCTTTTTCTAGTCTGTATGCCAGAGGAAGGATTTAAAGGTAAGTTCCATTTGTCATGTTTTGTTCATGAATGTCAGAATCATACTGTAATTCTCTATTAAAGTGAAGGCTATAATTTGATTTTAAAATTTAATCCAATCGCAGTCTCATGGCAGGAATTAATTTTAGCTAAAGGCATAATTTATTCAAGCTTGTTCATTATTTGCAGCATGCAGGCCTCAGATGCAACCCATGTGTTAGAACTCTCTTGTGCCTAATGTCCGTTCAACTTCTGCTTTTTCATTTCTTGGGAGGTTGGGAACTTAGCTACTGGTGCTTCAAAGTTTATATTTAGCCTTTTTCTAGTTCCTCTTATTAGTCTCTGTTGGAGCAAAACTGGTTGTGTTGCTGGGTGTGTTGGCTCATGCCTGTAATGCCTGCACTGGGATTCTGAGGCAGGAGGATTGCCATGAGTTCGAGACCAGCCTGGCCTACACAATGAGGCCCTATCCCAAAACAACCAAAAAACCACCTTTTGTGTGCAACTCTTAAGATTTAGTGGTGGAATAATTTACTGAATTATGTCAGGTCCAGTGAAAAGGATTACTCAATGTACTTAGAATTCAGGGATTTGCTAGATTTTTACTGCAGCTGGAGACGTGGTGGTGCCTTGTTCTGCATCTTGGCCACTACTGTTGTACACGCCAGTAATGCTTATTAACCCATCAAGTAGAGATGTTTGACATTTACCAATATAACTTTGCAACGTTGTTGATTGTTTTGTGGGCCTCTCTGGAGACCCATGACAGGGTATGATTTTTACCAAGGAATGAATCTGAGTCAAATACCAGAGATTCTTTGCCAAAGCAAGTAAGTGACAAAGCTACTGGCCTGCACAGTTGTCTCAGTGCAACTATATTATCTGTGTGTTACCATGACAAAGGAAGTCCTGATATGGTCAAAACAAAGCAAAACAATATCTCTATGAAAAATGGCCGCCAAGTGAACAACATCAATAAAATATAGTTAACTTCTGCGGAGACTTACATAGGAAGCACAAGGCTTTCAGCAGAAATGTGATTTAGCCTGGAGCCAGCCAAGGTTTTTTCTCGCCCTTCAGTTCCAAGGGGCTGCTGTGTTCATTATTAAGTCGGATATTCGCTGTTCGTGATGCATCTTGGCAAATGGAACACATGAACTCTTGCTGTTTGGCTCACAAGTGTACCTCCACGTGTGTTTCTCTTCCCAGGTACTGGTCTACTTGGACATTAATCTCTGAACATTTGCTGACTGCTAAGAGATCACCAGAGGGGAAGAGGAGTTTGACATGTTAGGGCATTAAAGAAAAAGTGGATTTAAGAATTAAACCATGACACGACTCTTCCAAAAGGCAACAATCCGTTCAAACGTGACTGCCCCAAATGCCTTATGTCAAATAAAGCAGATTGCACTGATGGACATCAAACTTGAAGGAAATGTTTCAGATTTTATATTTAAGGGGGTTAGTGGGAGCAAAGGGGGGCAAGTAAAAACTGAACTAGTAGCCAGCAACATTAAATCATGTTTACATATGAAATTTATAGTCCTGGAAGGGAATAAAGCTCTGTTATATTTCCTTGCTTGAGTTTCATACCAGATGCACTGGTCCATACGGGATTTGTATCACAGTAGATGGGACAGCAAGCGTTCTACTCTGAACTAAAAGTGATTCTTTAGAGACATAACCTGCTTACCCATACCTGTCTTTGACTCTGACTCATACTCTACTTTCAATAAAGCATGAAAGTGAAGAACTTGCCATCGTTGTGGAAAAGTGTCTTCCCATCTAGACTCCTCTGAGCCAGCTGTAGTGGCTTCACCATGTGTGGTGCCCGGTGCAGTGTGCATTGGTGATGGGCACAGGAGGGGCGCCCACATGCCTACTGCAGTGAGCGAGGGGTTGTGGCTCACTTTTGCCCTCAAAGGTGTGCATTTCAGGAAAGATGGAGCGTGTTTGCTACCGATAATAGCACCTTCCTTCAGGTTTACTACCAGGAAGTGGCTTTTGCATGTTTGAAAAGCCTGACCACCTTATTGGAAGAGAATGTTGCACTGACATGCATTTGGATGTTTTCTTCGATCATGTTTCTCTCTTGAAAGCCTGCTTCTGAAATGCTGTGAAAGGATATTTTTGATAGCTTTGTGAGGGGAGGGGTATATGCATGGGATATGTTCTTTCATCTAACTCAGGTTTGTAGTTATTAGCAACAAATAATCATGACAACATAAAAGAATATTGAAGGATTTTAAAATGAAACTTAAGGTGGGGGGATTCGTTTCTTTTACAATTTTTTTTCTCTTTTGCGTGTATGCATATATCTGTGGCCTGGATGTTGATGCAGGCATCTCAGATTTTTCATGGCATCAAATTTGTACCATGCTCGCCCTATTCCACCCCCAGGCTGAACTCAAATAATGGAGGGAGGAGGCACTTTGCCAGTAACCTTAGAAGCATCCCATTTGTGTAGCTTTCTATCAGAATAATTATGGCTCTTTGTTGAAACACACATTTGTTTCCCCTCTGTATTTGCAGCGTACTCGGTCTGTTCCCCTGAGGAACTGGGTGTGTTTAATAAGCCTGTGTGGGGTGGTGAGCTGCTCACAGGCTCCTCAGAATGAGCAGCCAGGCATGCCCATAGTCCGTGCTGAGACTGGAGGATTGCGAGCTTGAGGCTAGCCTGTGCTACACAGCCTATCTCAGAATCAACAAATACAGGAGCAGCTACCAAACCATGGTTTTCTGTCCTTGAAGTCAGCACAGGGAAGGATGTGAACTCACAGGCTCCACATTTTCAGATGTCAGTCTTTTAGTTGGCTCCAAAGAAATAAAAATCATAACACAAAGGAACTTTTCTCCAAGTTAAAGACTTGTTTTAAAGTTTAGAGTGCTTTTCTTCAGGAAGAAGCTTGTTTTGGGGATTAGGGGGTCTAGCTCTATGGCAGAATATTTACCCTGGGTTCCATCCCTCACACTGGGGGGATAAACCTCCTAGGGATTGACTTAACTAAGCTCCAGAAATGTAATGCATTTTTTCCAATTTGCTTCTGAGGTCAGTTTTCAGTAAGCCTTCCGTCTAAGTCCTGCCTTTATTTACTGCCCTGGCTGTCCAGGTGGGGTGGGCCCAGAGTGAGCAGCCAGTGCTCCAGCCCTCTCTCGAGCCACCCTGTCCTGGGGCAAGTTACACAGAAGTGTGTGCCAAGTAGCTTCAGCTTTGCCCCCACTACCACTTTGTACAGGGAAGCAGGTCTGAGGGTGGCCTAGACCCCATTCTTGTTACGTCTGCATGCACAACTGGGTGAAGCCCAGTATTGGCCTCTGGGCCCTGAACACATTAAGGTGTGGGCTTTGTTGGGTTTTAACACTGGGCATGCGCACCTCGTATTACAGCAGCCTTCCACTGAAGATGTTACAAAGCTGGAGGTTTCCCTCCCTGTCTATTTCTGGCCATTCAGTGCCCTCAAGAATGTATACAGTATCCATGCTCGGCCAAATTGCTGCCTCTGGTTAAAATGTAGGTTGTCCTTTGGATGTCTTCATACCTCCGGTGGGGAAATGTTTCTGTGTATATACAAACTTTGTTTAGAGTTGCTTTTACCTTTCTGCCACATTAAAAATACATAAATGTCCTTTTATTTCTGTGGAATCATAATCCAGAGTGTTTACCTTTTTAAACGTTTGGCTGGTTGGTCATACACTTGTTGATCAGGCCCTGGTTAATATTAGAAAGTAATGATTGGATTAAATAGCTTGTTTTCGATACCCAAGCGATGGTCTATCCCTGTCTAAACAAAGTGTTGAAGTAAACAGAACAGAAAAGCCTGTATTTCCTGTCGCTGAGTCCTGGAGTGGCTTACCTGAGTACGCAGTGTGCTCAGTGCACAGGAAGCTAAGGACAGCAGACGGCTGGGCGGCAGTGCTTTCATTTCACAGCCTAATCCTTGTGCCAACAGCCCCCACCCCAGTAAAGCACAGGCTAGCAGAAGCACCCCCTCCCTGGAGATTTGCGAGGGCTTAGCTATTGCCCAGGGATCTGGTTGTCAACATTATTGGGGCCCTTTACTCATTAAGTTTCAGTTTATTAACATCTGTGAAATTTCTCTGAGCAGCAGGTCTGTAGTGAGCTGTGTGTGCTTGGGAAGCAGCCAGTCCTGAGACACAGGAGGCCACCTCTCTGTCCCATGTGTCCCAAGCCTGGTTGATGGTTCTAGGCCGGCTGTCACAGAAGGCTGAGGTTGCCCTTCAGCTAGCACTTACCTAGTGTAAGAGGTGCTGGAACAATTTCAAAGTTGGGTCACCTATGTTCTAAATGAAATCACCTCTTAACCTTGTAAACCCAGGGTAAATGTTTTGCATTATTCTTTGCCGTTAGGCTTTCTGAGGAAGTGTGGACTCTCTTCCTACAGTGTTCAAAGATAAAGGTTCTATAGCCACATAGCAAAGCCCTTTTCCTGAGAACTTCACAATGGACCCTTTTCCCAGAAGCTCAGCCCAGTGATGGCCACACAGATCATCCTACTGCCAAATCTTCCTTGGCCCATCAGGATACAAAGCCAGTGGCTAGACCGCAAGCCTACTGAGGCCCTGTTTATTTTTAGGGTCATACTGAAAGGTATTCAAACATGGTTAGAATGTGTGTTTGAAGATTGATGCCTTTATGATGGACAGTTCCTGCCCTAGAGGGGCAGCTTCTGTTCTGATTGTCATTGCCAAGAACAAATGCCCTATATGCCTGGTCCTGGAGGTAGGAGTGCGTGGGCACTCAGTGGCACGAAGCAGTGCCGAAGATCATGGCCAGTACTTAGAGGATACTTCCTCATGTGAGAATTGGTATCTTTTCATTACTATTTACATTTTGAAGAATTTCAACAGTAGAGGGCAAAAAAAAAAAAACCCAGGTATTTCTTGTGGTTCCCCCTCCCCCAACGAATAAACTCTCAGAACCAGTTCTCTCAAGCATACAATTTCACATGCTAAGGTCAAAGTATCATTTCTGAGTGTCAGATTTTTAGGAAGGAGGTTGTAGGACTTGTCAGTTGTGTAACCTCTTTCTAAGGTAGCGCTAAGACCCACATGAACTCATGACAACCTGGTCTTTGCTGTGTTTCACCCAGCAGAGGCACAAAGACCGAGGCTACTGCACAAGTAGTGCGCCTGCCTGGCAGACTCCATCCTGCAAGCCCGATGGTCTGCTGGTCCTCATAGGATGAGTCCTCTGCTCTCCTTAATGAGTTGTCTGCCTGCCCCTTGGAGTCAGCCAGGAGCTGCGAATATAATTGCTGTATTGCTCTTGAATAGAGAACATCTGTTCCCCACCCTTCAACATGCTCAAAAAGAAATGGAAAAAAAAAGCCCTTGTTTCTTCAAGGCTTGGCTATGAATTGCCGGCCAGGATCTTTGAAGTAAAATTGCTCTGGGACAGGGAGGGAGCCATCCTATAACAGCAGCTGGAATGGCTGCCTGGATTCCAGATCTGCATTACTCTGCCAGCCCCGCCAGGCCCTGGGCCACAGGAAGTGGGGAACATGGAGAGAAGCCAGAGGCCTAGGCAGCCACTGTCTGGGTGGGACCAGTGCCAGCTGGCACACTGGCCTTTGAACGATCCTATCTGATGCTTCTTCCATACCTCACTTGCTGTCTGGTGATTTGTAACCAAGGGAACACCGAACTGCAGCTAGCAACCAGCTAGTTTTATGATCCTGGACAAGTCTGTTCCCCTTGAGCTAAGACAAGGAAGTCGAATGTACACAGATTGTCAAACTCATGGAAAGACAGTGGGACCTGGTGACTTCGGAGCTGCTACTCCCACACTAACCCATTCCCCTGAGGATGCTCCAGGGAGAGCATTGGGAAAGTTGCCAAATCAGACTGTTTCTGAGGACATAACCGGTGTGTGAGTTGCCTCTGGTTGGTGTCTGGAGTTTGTACATTGAGTTAGCTGTCCACACACAGCATGTCACTGGTCCTATGGATAAAAGAGGCACCAAGTCATGCTAGAGTGTCTAGAATTCTGAAACAAGGGTGTAGGTTATTTTTGGAACTGGGAGCCAGAGTTGGTGCTGGACTGGATTTTATGTCTCTCTATACCTAAAACTGCTTGTTCACAAAATGAATCAGCCTAGGTAGTGCAAGATTGATCAAGCTCACCAAGAGCAGGGCTTTGGCCATCTCTTACTCAGACAGAGCTCTTCTAGGGCTTGACCAGGGGAGCCATTCCCACCTTTTGGCTTTTCTCTGTCCTCTAAACAGGTACTTCTTGTATTTATATCATGATCCCAAACCCGCTGTAGCCCAAGAGTAGTGCCCAGGGTCACATCCTTGCCGCCGTGTCTACAGCATCATCTTGGCACCCTCCAGCCTCTCTCTGTGATCCTCTGACAGCTGTGCCCTGGGGCCAAGTCCCCCTCATTTTACCTGGCTGTCTGCAGTGGGGCTGCACTCTCAGGCATGCCTGCTGCCGCCACCGCCTTACCTACCCCCTCAGCCTTTCCTGATGCCCTATGGACAGCACAAGTGGTGGGCTCACAGCTTGTGGGGTTTCCCCAGATGTGGGATCTGGTGGGCAGGCAACTTCTTGCCCTACTGCTGGGGTGTTGGAGGCTGGCAGAGGTAGGGGAGTTATTGCCAAAGGGCATCATTCTCATTTTAGGACTCCTGCTCCCAGCAGCCTTGGGTTTATTTTTATTTTTTATTTTTTTTTGTCTTTGAGACAGGGTCTTGCTATGCAGTTCAGGCTGGCCTCGAGCTCACTTTGTGGCCCCAGCTGGCCTCAAACTTGCAACAATCCACCTGCCTCAGCCTCCTGAGTGCTGAGATTACAGGCATGGGCCACCACGCCCAGGTCATAGTTCATGGTTATGCCACACACATTTTCATTTTCCTGCCTTCTTGGATGTCAGAACTTTTGAAGCCAGCTTTCACTTTTCAGCAACTGGTAAGGCAAGGTTGGTGGCTGGGTCCCAACGTATTAAGTGCTTGAGAAAGAGAAGGCTTGTTCCCAGAGGCAGCTGTGCGTGAGTGGTCAGTCCTGAGTGGTTTGGATTGAAATAGGACAGAGAAAGCGAAGCTCCAGGGCCTTTGTCCAATCTTCCCTTCAGTAGCTAGGCTCCACGCCAGGGCCTGTGCCCAGCCCCCTACAGCACATGTTGCCACCTCCCCAGGGGCCCTGACCGTCTTAGAATGGTGCCCCCTAGGACACACAAGAGATTAAGAGCCTCTTGTTAAGGAGCTTTTTTGTAAAGGGGAAAATGCTGTGATTCAAAAGCTACTTGGTTACAAAGAAAGAACATAGAAGGGCCTAGCACAGAAGAGCATGCGTTCTTAGGTCTGCTCAGGCGGCGCTAGGCACACTCAGTGCCCCCTCTGCACTGTTAATAGGCTTGGAGTCTCGGAGTCTGTGAGTTCAGACCCTGGAAGGGTAAGGTCCTTGAAAGAGGTCACACAGCTGAACCCCCTGGCTTGGTGTATTACCACACCACCACTTCCTCTGTCTGGCCCTTCGCTGTAGCTCAGTGGCGCACCTGGGTGGACCACCAGCCACCCCTGCCTTGGCAGATTTGGGAAGTTAAGGGCCTCTGTCTCCTGGCACAGAAGAAGCCTATGTGAGGGAAGGACTCGGGGAAGCAGGAAGAGCACTGGGCTTGTGCTCCAAAATAAACTAGAGGCTCAGTCCGGCATGGTGGACAAAAAGGCAGAGGAAGAGTGGAGATGGTGCTAAGAAGTGTGTTGGAGTTTGGGCTTCCGAGACAGGTACGGCCGGCCCCGTGCGTGCTGCTCGCCAAGATCTGCGGTGTAAAGTGGCTTGTTCTACCAGTTCTGCTCAAAATAGCATCCAAAGAGCTGGGCATGGTGGCTCAGGCCTGTAATCCCAGCACTCAGGAGGCTGAGGCAGGAGGATCGCTGTGAGTTCGAGACCAGCCTGGGCTACAAGGTGAGCTCAAGGCCAGCATGAACTGCATAGAGAGACGCTGTCTCAAAAATGACCAAAACAAAATGGCATCTAAGGAAGGTCTGGGGATGTAGCTTAGTGGTAGAGCACTTCCCTAGCATGTGTGAGGCCCTATAATCCCCCATACCACCAATACACACACACACAGCCATCCTGACAGCAGCAGCAGCAGCAGCAACACTACAAAACTATACTGCAATAGATGCAGGAACTCAGGCCCAGACCCTCTGGAGTCCTCATCCCATGCGCGCGCGCGCGCGCGTGTGTGTGTGTGTGTTTTGAGATAAGGTCTCACCATGTATATCAGGCTGGCCTTGAATTGCTACATACCCAAGTTGGCTTTGAACATGAAGTGATTCTCTTGCCTCAGCCTCTGGAGTGCTGGGATTACAGGAATGGGCCACCATGCCTGGATTGCCCTGGGTACTTACAAGTGTGAGATCCCCTAAACTCAGGCCTCTTCCCTGCTTGCAGCTGGGGAGTATACCCAAGGGAGAACATCACACAGGCGAACTAGAAGGAGCCAGTGCTTGATCTCTGCTTCCCCTCAGCCTTTTCCCATTTCTGGGTGGGTGAGATGAAGTGTTTCCTGTCACTCACACTTCCTCTCTTCTCCCTTGCTGAGTCTTAGCCAAGAAGCATGGCCCTGGTCCCTAGCTCCTTTGGGACTGGGCTCAGGGGCCTGCATGTCTCAGATCCTACAAAAGTTGATGTAAGGGTTGCTGAAGACTTCAGATCTTTTCCTTAATGAAATGCAGTCCCTGTGGTTGGGAAAATCTACTGGGAAGTGGAACCAACAGTCATTGTGTTAAACATACAGCAAGTGTTCAATAAGTACATTGAATACGTGATTTGAGTCCTTTTGCCCTTCTAAGTCCTGTGAACTTGGAAAGCCAGATAGGCTTGACTAATACTTCCAAATGCTATACGAAAAGTACAGGTTTGTCTCCACTCCTTTTGCAGTTTCAGTTTCCCAAATTATTGGAACAATGAGGTGAGATTTAGAAATCTCAGATCACTGACATTAATGTTCTGTGACTAGGTCTTGATCTTGGGACTGCTGGCCATAGCCTCACCCACTGTCCTCACAGCTGCATCCTTGCAGACAGCTGCCTGTTCCCTTGCTGTCTCTAGCGTTGTTCCTCAGACAGGATCTCTGAGGAAAGCAGACAGGGTCTGCGCTCCAGGAGCGGGCGAGAGCCACAGGCTCTGCAGCCAGCCCCCAGAGGAGCCGCTGGGCCGCCGCGGGTATCCGCTCTGCTGCTCGCTTGCAGCCTGACCTTGGGCGGACCTCTTCTGGCCAGTGCCCTCAGAGGTCAGTCTGTCCGATCCCTGAGGCCCCGCCAGCTGGGGTTCACCTCTTGTCCTGACCCCACCTCCCTCCCGCTGCCTTAGCTCCGGGGCCCCATCAGAGCGTGGCTTGTGGCTGCCTGCCCAGAGCAGACATAGACAGCCGCCGACCCTCCAAGCCCAGCTACACCCGAACGCTAACCCCTTTCCCTCTCGCCTCATCCGGAAAATGGAGCCCGTGGGCACCTAGGTGTGTCCCCTGCCTCTTCGGTCACCCCCTCTTGCCCCAGAAATTGTCTCTCCTCTGTTCGGCTCACGGGCTGTTAACTAGATCGTGCAGGCCCTGCTGCTGTTTAGCTGTGTAAACCCGAGCTACTTCCTGCCCCTCTGGTCCTCAGTTTCCCCACCTGTAAGAAGGGGTGTACAGCCGGGTGGGGGCCTCCTTGCGCTCCGCTCCTGCTGTCGGCTCCGCAGTGAGGGGGGAGCGGCGCCGAGAAGCAGCGCTCGGTGTCACGTGACGTCCCCCTCCCCGAACTGCGGCGGCGAGCGCCGACTGCGTCCGGGCAGAGCTGCAGCGGCCGCGGCGGGCACCAGAGTGCCGAGCCGAGGAAACCCCGGCCCAGGCCCGTGGTGAGTGTGCCGTGCGAGGAGGGGCCCGCGGTGTCCCTGGCTGCCCTCAGCTGCAAGCCGGGACCCCGCACAGGCGGCTGGGCGGGAGGGGGCGAACGGGAACGGGGCCTCGTGTCGGAGGGGCGCAGGAGGGGCGCAGCCGGGCTCGACCGCAGCTGGAGCAGTCGGGGAGGCCCGGGCTGTGCTACGGAGCTCCTGCCTGCTGGTGGGGGGCGTCCGGGCAGCCCCTGGGGTCTCGGGTTCCACCCCATGGGTGGGTGGGTGCGGAGTTTGCTCACGTTGGAGAGGGGGCATCTTGGGTTTCGAGGAGGGTCAGCGGAGAAGTGGGTGCTTTTCCTCCACCGCAGCGAGGGGCCCTGGCCCTAGCAACCCCTACAGGGTGGCGCCTGGGCCCTCAGTGCAAGGAAGTGGGGGTCCTCGGGTCCAACGACCCTGAGACGGGAGAGCTCAGGGAGAGCAGTGTGGTCCTTGCATCCCCAGGGCCAGAGCGCATTACCCCCTCCCTCTGTCCCTGACCCGACAAGGAGCAGGGCGCACACGTCACGAAGTCGAGCGCCCCCTCATCTTCTCTGGCTCGGCAGGATTTGAGAACTCGGTGGGAATTCACAGAACTGCCTCCGTGCCCGGCAGATGCTTTGGTGCCAGCCACCAGGCACAGGGGTTCAGGGAAGAAACCTTGTTTACACACACCCCCAAACATACCCAAGCTCTGGAGGTAAGCACCTGCACCTTCACCCCTGGTAATTTGAACCCAACCAGGGCTTGACCCCTAAGTCCTTGGCATAACACAGGCCTGATGGTGGATTCAGGACACCCACTCTTCACATGGCACATTGGCATCTGTCCCTCGCCTTTACTCCTCTTTCTGGGCAAAGTCAGAGGGATGGGGGCCTGGTGGCCAGGAGGATGGCACAGGGAGAATCCAGCCAATTTGGAAACAGGAGAGAGGGGCAGAGAGACAGGAAGCAGGTGTGATGGCACAACCTCTTTCCTGAAGGAGACTGCTCCTGACCTCCATGAACCCCCTTGGTCAGGGCAGTGACCTCTTTCTTGAGGGTCCCTTGGGGAAGAAGCTTCAGCAGTGGTGTCCTTGGGTCTTCTAGTTAATATGAAAGGACTTGAGCCACAGGTACCACTGAAAGGTGTCTAGGCTGGCACGGGACCCAGGGCAGCAGCTGAGTGGGTGAGGTGGTGGTCAGACCCTGCTGGCCCCCTGGAGTTTTCTCCCCTCATGCAGGACCTCCATGGGGCTTAGACCGCACACAGTTTCAGGGTCTGGGCAAGGGGTGGGCATGCCTTAGGCCTTGGAAAGGGTTATCATTACCCCTCAGGGTAATCATTACCCCTCAGGCAGCTTGAGCATCTTCCCATCCACGGCAGCACTTTGAGACAGGTGCCAAGGTCTCCCTTGCACAGACACGAAACTGAGCTCAGAGAAGCTAAGTAAACTGCCCGAGGTCACTGAGTTGCCTTGTGTCCAGGCTAGAATCCCATTTCTCCTGGTTCAGGGTGGAGATCCTGTGGGGTAGAGGAGGAGTCAGTGACCACACCGGTACCAGAGTGACCCGCTCCCTTTTGCCGCCTGTGTGTGTGTGGATGGGAGAAGGTTCTCTGGATGGAGGTGGGAGGTGGGTGGGCTTGAGGAGAAGCTCGGAGTCTGTGCGCTTTGCTGTCCCCTCACATGGTTGTGATGTGTCCCCCCTGGGGCTTTCCCAGCTCAGTGCCTGTCTTGTTCCTCTCCCTCTCCTTCCCTCGCCAAGGAGCCCATCCAACAGGGGTCTCAGAAGACCCTTCTCCTGGGTCACAGTAGGGCTCTTCCTCAGGCCTCTTGGAGGGCACAGGTCTCTTTTTCAGCTTGGTGTTGGGGACTCTGCTGCTCCAACCTCAGTGCCCCCAGCAGGGCCTGTGCAGGCATGGGGAGAGGGAGCGCTGAGACCCCGCCCCTCTCCTGCCTGTGCCTTGCTGTCAAGTTGGAGGCCCTTCGAGGACTCCTGGGGCAGCTGTGTCTTCCCGGCCACCTGTCTGTCTACGAGCCTTTGTCCTGCCTATCAGGCTGCAGAGCAGTCACCACGCTGCACAAACAGCCGACATTCACGCACAGCCAGATCCAGATGCAAGCATGACTTGACTCACAAATACCCAGAGACCCAGACGTGGGTCGCCTAGACCAGGAAGCAAACCTGACTCTGCTCGCCATCACACACAGGCGTCAGGCCCTGTGTACACAGAGATAGGTGGTGTGGGCAGGACGAGCTCCTCAGAAATCTTTGTCAGGTGGGGATCTGGCTCTGTGGCCTCCTCCATGTGCACACGATACCTGTACCTTAACCAACGTGGCAGAACGCTGTATACGCACCCACACCCAGGCCACCTTGGGTGCCCACACACGTGCATTACATCAGCTTCCTGCATGTGGGGTGCCAGTGCCTCATCACCCCAGGGCGTGGCAGAAGCCTCTGTGGACAACCCTGGCAAAGCCTCACTTTCTCCCTGAATGTGACCCCAGTGTGGCCGCCCACAGCATATCGGGAAGCTGCCTGGTACTTCTCCTTCCACAGACCCTGCCCTCCTGCCTCCCATGTCCACTCCCCACATTTGCAGGGTGGTCACTGAATCTCTGTCCTGGCTGCTCCTGCAGGTGCCACTCTGCAGGTCCCTCCCCAGCACAAGCCGTGCACAGCCCTGGATTCTCTCTCCTTTGCTGCTTTTTGCCAGATGTCTGGCTAAGCCCTAGCTTCTGCCCTGCCTGCCCAGCAAGGCTGGATCCATCTGTTATGAATGGAAGAGATCCCTTGAATTTGTCTGCTCACTTCCTCACATGCCAGAACCTCTGCCAGCCTGGAGCCTGGCACCCTAGCTATACCTCTCAGAGATTGGTACCACTGGGAAGTCGCTGCCCTGAAGTGCTTCCATGGGCTTCAGTGAGGCTCCAGAGCAGACTGATGTCCAGTCAGGGGCAGAGAAGGGCTCCAGCTTCTGGCATCAACCTGCTCCCTTAGGCCCTCACCCTAGGCTGGCCAGAGTGCTGATTCTCAGCCCAAGCCTGGCCCTGCTTCTTGCTGGCTGTGTGGCCCAGGTAAATCCATTTCCCTCTCTAGACTGAGCTCCAGCTCTGGGAGACAGCTCAGCTCAGCTGGGAGTGAGGAAGGACACGTGTGAGGTGGCAGCCCTGTGCCCATAAGGGAAGGAAGCTTGGCCTAACTGGGCAGTGTAGGGCACAAGGTGTCCCTGCTGTGGCATCCTACAGCCTGGAAACCAGCCCACATGAGGTCAGCAAGGCTTGCCCAGCCTGAAACTTCCTGGGGTGGCCACCCTGGGTGACCCGAGGGCAGGGGCTGCAGTTGATATTAATAGTTCTCTCTCTCTCTCTCTCTCTCTCTCTCTCTCTCTCTTTCTCTCTCTCTCTTTTTCTTTCTTTCTTTCTGAGACAGGGTCTCAGTCTGTGTTCCAGGCTGGTCTCACACTCACAGCAATCCTCCTGCCTCAGTGCTGGGATTATAGGTGTGCACCACCACACCCGGCAGTAGTAGTTTTCTGGTTTTTTGAGACAAGGTCTTGCTACGTAGTTCAGGCTGGCTTTGAGCTCACTATGTAGCCCAGGCTGGCCTAGAACTCACTGTGATCCTCCTGTCTCAGCCTCCCAAGACTGTGGGTACTTCTATCCCTCAAAATATCCCTATTTTTAGGGCTAAAGACTGGCACTTGCAAACAGTGACTCAGAGGAAAGAAAGGGAGAAGAGGCAGAAGGGTGCTGGCAGGGAGACACCTCTGGGGCGGGGTCCAATGGGAAGGAAGGAAACAAACATAAGATCTCCCTGCTGTGTGCTGATGCCAGCAACCTCAGCTGCACACTCACCGAGCATGTCATGAGTGCATCATGCGTTCCCAAGGCTGATTGATGATGGGGAAAGAGGTTGCTGGGAGCAGCATCCTACTGCCCCTGCAAATGTGGTGAATGTACGTGTTACTGTGGTTGCGTCTTAGATGAGGAGGTGAGGCTGAGAGAGGTCTGCTGACACTCCTGCTCTGCTAGCAAAGACTATTCCTCTGCCAAAGTGAGGCTGTCTTGTACTGGCTCCCCTCAAATTCTGACTTTGCTTCTGACTGGCTGTGTAACTTGGGGCAAGTTACTCCATCTTCCTGATCCTCTTTCTTTATCTACAAAGTGAGGATCATGCTACCTACCTGATGTGTTGGATTTCTGTTGGTTTTTGTTTTTGTACTGGGGGTTAAACCCAGAGCCTTCGTTCTGAGCTACATACGTATCCCTTTCAGATTTTGTAAAATTTATTTCGAGACAGGATCTCACTAAGTCACTAAGTTGCCCAGGCTGGTCTCGAACTTGTGATGCTCCTCCCCCAGCCTTTTAGAATCCCAGAGTGCTGGGATTACAGGTAGGCACCACCATGCCTAGCTCCAGGTAGATCTGTTTAGAGGGTTAGAAAGACTGGCATAGGACAGGGAGTGGTACAGCCCTCGCTTAGCACATGCGAAGCTCTGTGTGTATCAGTCCCCACTGGGGCAGGCGGGCAACTAATATAGACACCTACGGCAGTGCTCGGTGCATTATGGGTGTCTGTCTGCGTCCTTCTTTATTTTTAATTTTTTCTGTTTTCGCAGTACTGGGAAGCGAACCTAGGACTTGGTATATGCTAGGCAAAGCTCTCTAGTGCTGAACTATGTTCCCAGCATTTTAAATGTCATTTTGACACAATGTCTTGCTAGGTAGACCCAGCTGGTGTCAAAGTTGGAGTCCTCCTGCCTCACCCCAAGTCACAGGTGTCTGGGTCTTAAAGGACATTGGCTGGAAATCATCAGGAATCTGAGTCCAGTCTGCTGTGTGGCTTTATACCAGTCATTTTTCTTTTCTTTTTTTTTTTAATTTTTGGTCTTTTTGAGACGGGGTCTCACCATGCATTTCAGGCTGGCCTTGTGCTCACTTTGTAGCCCAGGCTGGCCTTGAACTCACAATGATCCTCCTGCCTCAGCCTCCTGAGTGCTGGGATTACAGGTGTGCGCCACCATGCCCAGATATACCAGTCATTTTTAATGCACAAAAGGAATGACAAACCCTGGAATAACCTGGGGTAAAAAACCACCTTTTATAAAAACTTTAAATTTTTTTTTACAGTAAGAAAAAATAAGCCTTTTCTTCAGTGATTTGGGGTAGTGAGTTTTTTTCCATTACCAAGGCAGTTGGCTGTTGGGCAGTTTTCTTCCTTGAGTCAATGCCTGGCACATAGTAGGTGTTTGGTAGATGGCAGTGTGGGAATTAGGAGGGTCATGGGCTGCACAGCAAGGTGTGAACGAGTTCCTGATGGTATGACCCGCAGCAGCATGGGCAGAGGTGGGAGGTGGGGGACAGGGCTCTGGCTTGGCTCTGTGACAGGTGGTGGTAGGGGCGAGTTGAATCAGTTCATTGATGCCAGGCTAAGGAGTTTGCATTTTCCCCAGAGTCACTGGAGGACCTCTCAGAGGGGCCTGCTGAGCCTTGTGCAGCAGACCTGGAGACCCCTGTCCAGGACAAGGAGCAGCTTGGCACAGTGTTCTGCCCTGCTCTTCTGGGTAAGAGTGGCCCGGCACCTGTCTCCCTGGACCTCATCTTCTGTGTGTGTGCGCAAAGGAGAGGCTCTGGCGTCTCCCACCCCTGGGGCCTGCAGAGGGACCTAGGCACCAACCCATTTGGGAACCAGGCTGCTGTGATTCAGAGGAGCCAGGCTGCCCCTTGTACAGGAAGTCAGGACCTCATGTCACCTTCTGGCCTTGTCCCACCTGCCTTGGGCCATGGCCTGGCCTTTGAGCTTCCTCTCCCTCTGTGGCAAGAGTGGGTGCCACTGTCCCCTTTGCAGCATGGCTGCCCTGAGCTGGAACACATGGCTGTGTTGCGGAAGCCCCAGGTGCGCTGGCCTCTGGGGTAACTGAGGTGTTTCTTGCAGCTACCTGTTCCCCAGGCTTCCCCAGAGAGCTGAGGCTGCTGTCAAGATGCTGAGGGGATAGCGAGGGAGGATTGGGCTCCTAAGCTACCTGAGAGGCCACGGGAGCCACACGCTCACCCAGCGGGCTGCCAGGGGAGTGGAGGAAAGGTGGAGGTGGAGCAGAGGTCCAGCTATCTGCTCTGTTCCTGAGCTCTGGGCCCAGTCTGGGAAGAAAAGATGCCCCTCTCCCAGGTAGAAGAAATCCCTCCCTGTGACCCCTCCTTGAGTCAGGGCTCCAGGGGCAGGGTGGAGGTGACTAAGGGAGGGCAACCTCGGAGTCTTCTCCATTCTCAAAGTGGGCAATGTGATGGACCTGCCAGGCCAAGGCCTCTTGCCCTGCTGCCTCCTCCCCAACCCCAGAGATCCAGAAGAGGCCACCTTCCCCTGGCAAACTTGTGCCAGCCCAGGTAGCAGGCCAAGGTGCCACAGAGCAAGGCTGGCAGAGCCCCCAGGACAGAGACCGACCTGTCCCAGGATACCACCCCCTTGCTGGAGAGCTGCAGACCTTTGTGATCCTCTGAAGGGCAGAGACACCCGGGGCCTGCGCTGCCCCTGCCCCGACCTGCTCTGTTGGGCCTGCTCTGTGTCATCAGGGTGTCAGCTGCACGGCTGGCTGGAGGTCTGTTGGGGAGAGAAGGCTAATAGGGCCTGAGCAATAGGTTGCAGGGGGGACATTAGTTGAGCACTTAGAGTGTCCTGGGCCCTGTGTAAGCACTTATGGATCCAGCTCATTTGCTCTGCAGAGCAACTCATTAGCAGCCCTGAGTGGCTCAGAGAGGTTACATAGGCTTCCCATGGTCCCCCAGCTGGTGAGGGCCTGGCCTGAGCTTGAGTGAAGGCTGCAGGGCTCCAGTTTTAGCCACGATGGTATGCGGCGTGCAGAATGAGGTGGAGAGGGGAGAGCAGCAAGAACATCCCTGCCCAATGCACGGTGCAGTGTAGACATCAAATGGGCCTGGGGTGGCGCAGTGGGCTCCGGGAAGGGAGCTGGGTTTGGGGCCCAGCATCAAGATCAGCTGCGCACCTCAAGGTCTCTGTCTGAACTTTGGTCTCCGGAGCTACAGAATGGGCAGCGTTTGCCAGCCCCAAGGGCTCCAGCGCGCAGAGGCAACCCAGATGTGAAAGCCCTCTGTGAATTTCTACCACCGGGCATAATCATAATAATTATTATCTGTAAAATGAGGGGGTTGGACCAGCTGATCTCTGTGGGCTCCTCTCCAGCTCTGATGCTGAGGATTCTTGGGTTTCCGGAGTTGGGAGTTCACATCGACAGAGGGGGAGGAGAAGTCAGGGGCAGCGGGAGCCTCTGCCAAATCTCCGTTCACCCCCTTCCCTGTCCCTCCCTGGGGCACTGGGCCCCAGGGATGGACCATGGGGTGGGGGATCTGGAAGCTTCAGGGCCAGGCCCTGCAGGAGGGAGGACCACCTCTGCCCTTCCCAGCAGGCTCCTCGCCTGCCACGCCCATGAGAACTGGCTGCTCCAGCAAATCAGAGCGAGAAGAGCCTTGGACAGAGGGGAGACCAGGGCCCCAGAGGAGCAGGACCCACCCCCAATTACCCTGGAGCCAGCGCAGAGCCGGGCTTAGGGGTCAGCTGCCTCCATCTGTGGCCGCACCAGCACATGGTACCAACGTAAGAGTATTAAAGGCACCCCTCGTGTGTGGACGCCTCCTGTGTCAGGGTGCAGCTCTTTACTCTGAACCCTACGAACAATCCTATGGAGGCAAGTAGCTATTACCACTATCATCCCTTTCACTGAGGCTTTGAGAGGTTATGAGAACAGCCCAGCCGGGCGTGGTGGCGCAGGCCTGTAATCCCAGCACTCGGGAGGCTGAGGCAGGAGGGTCGCCAGGAGTTTGAGGCCAGTGTGGGCTCCGTAGCGAACTCAAGACTAACCTGGACTGCCTAGCAAAACTCTGTCTGAAAAAGAAGAAAGGGGGAGGAGGGGAGGAGGAGGAAAAAGAAAATGGCTCTAAGTCATCAGCCAGGTGTCAGGGCTTCAAATGCAGACCCATTTCAAACATGCCAGCGCCAGGCCCTATGTGCGTTACAACAGAAACAAAATGAATTTGTCTACCTTTTTGTCCATAGCTGATCTAGCGCGTCATTCACTCACTCACCGGATATTTACTGAGTGCTTATAAGGGTGAGACCATGCTGCGCATGAGGGCTGAGGGTCAAGGGTTAGGCAGTGTGCGGGGGCTCTCCAGACACCCCTGAACACTGCCGCTGCTGCCTCTCCCTCCTAGCTTCACTCCAGCCTCTGCCCTCCTGTGTGCTCATGTGGACCTGATTTACCCCCAGGAGAAACAGGGGCATGACTCAGCAGGGCTCTCAAGCCTCCTCCACCTCAAAAACAACTCTGCTGGCCACTGTATTAATAGCCAGCACCATGTAGGATCTTTGTGGGCACAAGGTGCCCTGCTAAATTGTCTGGGGGCACCACCTCGGTTAACACTGTCAGCCTGTGAGCTCAGAGCCACTGCTTTCCCACTTCCCAGCAGCGAGAACTGGATCTTAGTTCTGTGGAGCTCTCAAGCCTGTGGTCTTGCCCGCTGCCCACTCTGCCCTGCTCTGTGCGGGCTTTGTGCCCAGACCATGGGGTTATGCATGTACAATTCTGGTTCCTGGAAGGCGGGGCATTTGCCAAAGCGGCAAGGATCCATTAGAAACGTACTGTGTCATGGGGAGGTGCCTCTCAAGGCGAAAGCTTGGGAGGCTGGGGAGACTGTGTGTCCTCTATGAGAAACATGGGGGCCCCATACCCCATTCTAGCCCTTGAGGACGCCAAGGCAGTGCAGCACCTGTGTTTTGACATGCTTGGAAGGCCTCAGAGGGTCTTTGCAGCCAGTTCTTTCCTCACTGACCCTTGGGTAAGCCGCGCAGCCCCTGGGGATCCCAGTTTCCTGATCTGTGAAATGGGAGGCATGATGGAACCTAATTTACCGGGGGGGGGGGAGGACGACACGACATCAGGTCTGAATGAAAGTACTCGGCACAGGGCCTTGGAAGCCAATAGCTCCCGTTGTGTCAGAGCTGGGATGTGTGTGACCTGTGACGGGACTGAGGCCTTGGGCGTCGGGGGTGGGGCAGAGATGCTGTTTACTAGCCTCAGTTTCCCCACCACTCACCGCAGACCCACAACTCTTGCAAGATCTGCCTCATGAGGTTGTAGAGATCACAGAGGTCCCAGGGTGCGTGGGTGCAGCTCTGTGATCGGCTCAGCTAGGAGCCACCGCGCCGTGGGAGCGGGGCGGAGAGAACACGGTGGGCGGTGGCGCAGGTGCCGCCATTGTGGAAGGAGCGCAGGTGTGCCATTGTGGGCCTGGACAGGCGCGGCGGGCGGCGCCGGGGAGAGGATAGGGTCTGGGGCCGCCCCCATACAAGGGAGGAGGGAGGGAGTGCAATGTGAGTGTATGGCTGGGGACGCAGGGCGCTTCCTCGGGCAGCTGGGGAACCCACCCTTGGCGGGAGTCGTCTGGGGCGCTGTCCCTGGTCCTGGAGCTCACCGGGCTCTTGCCTGCAGTTCTTATGATGGCCAGTTGAGGGCGCCAGGCACCGTGGCAGACTCCCAGGTGCGTTTTAGAACGTTTTGAAAAACATCCTTTATGTTCCGCATTCCTACATAGTAAGCCCAGCCACATACCTCGTTCAAAAACCAATGATATGCTGCCATAAGAAAAACAAAATATCCTCTGCTTGCCTAGATGAATACCTGGCATGGCCACACTACTGGCGTCAGTGAACTAAATGCTTTCACCTATGTGTAAAACACGTATCTTTAGACTTAAGAACAGAGAATCATACAGCTGTACCTGACCTCTAGCTCAAATGGATTTAAGCTATACCAAAGGATATTCAAACCGGCTAGGTTCTAGGATGGCATAACCAACCTGCTCACCCAGAGGAAGGGCTAGGAGAATGCTTGTTGCACCCTCCCTGGTTTATCTTTCCTACCTCTCAGCTTTTTGATGACAGTAGTAGCTGGACATCGTGGTGCACATCTGTAATCCCTGACTCTGGAAGGCTGAGGCAGGAATATCGACAGTTTGAACCAAGCCTTGGCAACTTCGTGACTTAGATCCTGTCTCAAAATTTTATTTTATTTTTTTATTTAGTCTTTTTGAGACAGGTCTTGCTATGTAGTTCAGGCTGGCCTTGAGCTCACTTTGTAGCCTAGACTGGTCTTGAATTCAAAACAATCCTCCTGCCTCAGCCTCCCAAGTGTTGGGATTACAGGTGTGGACCACCACGCCTGGCTCAAACTTTTAAAAAAATAGCTACAATAGAAAAGGGATAGGAAAGCACTTGGGAGGCTGAGGCGGGGATTGTTGTGAGTTTGAGACCAGCCTGGGCTACAAAATGAGCTCAAGGCCAGCCTGAACCGCATAGCGAGACCCTGTCTCAAAGACACAAAAGGAGGAGCAGGAGGAGGAGGAGGAAGCAGAGGAGGAGGAAGAGGAAAAGAAGAAGAAGGAGAAGGAGAAGAGGAAGAGATGGGGATGTCGCTCAGTGCAAAGGCCCTGGGCTCAGTCCCCAGTATGCCAAAAAAGAAAAAAGAAGTGGGAACCCAGAGTAATTAATGAGGACAAAAACCACCCTTATGTATTTCCCTAATGCTGAGCTTCTGCCAAGGTAGAATGAAGGAGGCTCAGGGAGTCCAGGGAGGGCTGATATGTGCGGGGGTATCCCAAGGAACTGTGGGGAGCGGAGCCCCTCCCCATCTTATAAATTGACTAGGAGACACCAGAAGTGGGAAGGAGCTTGTACTAGGAAACCCAGCAAGTGGCTGGCAGAACCAAGGGCCATACCCAAGTCTCCTGGCCCTAACACAGCAGCCCTAAGTCAGCCTGGCTTCTCCGGGTGAGCTCTGGGCAGCAAGCCAACCTTTGTCCCTTTCAGCTCTGTCCAACTCTCCTCGAACCTGGCCAGGAGAGCCATGCCCTTAGCAGGAGGGGCCGGCTGGCTGGATCCCAGCCAGTGATGCATGAGATAACCTTTTCCTCCCCTCTTTGCTCCCTTGGGAATGCAGCAGTTGCAACTCTCTGATCCCCAAAAATCATCCTGTCTCCTGCTCTACTTCTGCACAGTAGCTAGCTGGGCTGTCTGTTGGTGATGTGCAAGTTTGTGTATGCATGTATCTGTGTGCACATGGTATAAGTGTAGCAGGATGGGAGTGAGGACTTGTGATTTCTGTGCATGCATCTTTGGTTTGTTCACAAATGGGTGCAAACCTTTCCGTCGTTAGTGGATGAGCATGCACTGCTTTGGGATCTGTGAGCTTCACCTCACCTTTGCACATGCATGCACATGGGTTGCAGTATGGGGCTGACATTCACAGGGGCATGTCTGAGCACATTCCATCTTGATGTCGGTCTAGGCTCAAGATAGATGTCCCTGTGCACATGCACTGTGGGAGGGCAAGTGCGTGCCTATTTGCCTGCAGAAAGTATGTAGCATGCTGGTCCACCAGAGACCTTGCATCTTGTTCCTGTTCTGTCACAAGCACAAGCAGTGGCAGGCACATGATAGGTGCTCAATGTATATTTGCTGAATGATGGAAGGAAAGAAGGAAGGAAGGAAGAAAGGAAGGAAGGAAGGAAGGAAGGAAGGAAGGAAGGAAGGAAGGGTGAGCATTTATATGTGTCTGTGTCTCCTGAAGGCCTTTGGTCCCAGGGACCCTTTAGGCACGTGGTCTATGTGGGATCAGAGAAACAGCTTCAGTGGTGGAGTCCTGAGTTTATTCTGGCCAGGCCAGACTGTTCCAATCCCTGATGGGACACTTATAATATGCAGGGGTCTCAGGAGCCCATTGAATGGGGTAGGGGTTTTAACCAGAGCAGAGGATGGCTGGATTGGTATCTCACTGGGAAGCTGCTTGCAGAAGGAATGTGAGCCAAGTCACACCCACTCCTCCCTCCTCTCCCAGGCCCTGGGGACCCCCCACACCCCAAGGAGACTTCTCTAGGAGCTCAAGGTCTGCAGCCCCTGGCATTGGGTGGGTCTGGCATGGTGAGCAAAGCCATGGGATAAGTAGGGATAATTATATTATATGAGCCAGTGTAATTCTCTCAAGACAAACACATTTTTCCATTGTTATGTCTTTGACCCAGCAAAGTGAGAGTGGGTGTTTAACAGATGAGCAAACTGAGGCCCAGAGAGGAAAAGTGATTAGTGCCAAGCCACACAGGGGGTGCCTAAGCCAGGGCAGGAAGCCCAGGACAGCCCTGTTTTCTTTTGGTACCGGGAATTGAACTCAGGACCTTGCACCTGCCAGGCAGGTGCTTGTGCCACTGAGCTATATCCCCAGCCTGACAGCTCTGTCTTCTGCTCAGAAGACCCCACGCAGATATCCTGGATGAGAGGGACTCAGGAGGGGAAGGAGGTACCTAGGACCCTGGCAAGAGTCAGCCTCACCAGCTGCATCTGGAGCCCAAGCCCTAGCTCTTCCCAAGGGCCACCCCTCCCTCCGCCTTGACTTCTCCCTGCTGAGGTTGGAAGGGGGAGCTGGAGGCATGTGGGTGGAGCTCCCAAGTTCAGCACAAGGTGAACTTGGAAAGGGAGCCCCGCCCCTGCTCCCTTCTTTCCTATTCCCACAGTGTGGCACGTGGTCGAACAACTTGGGTGCAAATCTAGGGGCCTAGAAGGGGGCGGGTCCCTCCCGGAGGACAAGCTGGTTTTTAGGTGGGGGGCTGGAGGCCAAGGAAGATGGCGGTGACTTCCCGGACGAGTATGTGCACTCAGCCTGACTAGGCAGCAGTGAGCTCTCCAAAACCTTGGGCAGTGGAGGTGATGCCACTGCAAGGTTAACATGTTTGTTAACCCTGGAACTACTAAGAAGCAGCAGAGCCTACTTCAGGACTAGTCCTTTCTTGGCTGCTCTGTGTGTGTGCGTACGTGTGTGTGTGCGTGCATGCGTGCGTGCGTGCGTGCGTGTGCATGTGACTTACTGTCTGCCTGTCTGTCTGTCTGCCTGGCTTGTAGGTTGTTTCATATGCTCTGTCTGCCCCATTCTTTCCAACAGCTGCACGGTGTAAATGGAATATAACTTATTTATTGACTCCCCCTTGGATGGCCATTTAATGTGCTTTAGAATTCTTATTAGTAAAGCTTTCCTGGCCTGACAGAAATGGCAACTTCAGAGAGTTAAACTTAATGTGAATGACGCTGCAGCAAAGGTTTTATTTAACGAAAACATGCTACGTGCCAGGTGCTGTTCTCAATGCTTTATAATTAACAATTTGCTTCACTCTTGGCAAAACCCTTTGAAGTAGGGACTGATGCTCGCAGCATCCACCTCACTTTGCAGATGAAGAAACTGAGGCACAAAAAGATTCAGTAACAGCTGAGCCGGACGTGGTGGTGCACGCCTGTAATCCCAGCACTCGGGAGGCTGAGGCAGGTGGATTGTTGCGAGTTTGAGACCATCCTTGGCTACAAAGTGAGCTCACGGCCAGCCTGGACAGCATAACATGACCCTGTCTCAAAAAGACCAAAAACAAAACAACAAAAAACACATAGCTGAGGAGTGGGAGAGCTGGGATGGGAACCCTGGGAGGGATCACAGGGCTAAAGATAGAGGCACGTGCCTCACCATCCCTTGTCCTTGGCTATTTGTCTTTGGATGCACGTGCTGTGGTGCAGAGTGTAAATAATTCTCCTCAGCCGCTGCTACCACCTCCTCCTCACTTTTGGTCTTTTATTACTCAAAAAACTTTTTCTTTTAAAACTTAGCTGTCCGATTCTGTCCTTGTGTCTTTAACACTTTCAAGGAAAGCACTCTTGGTCCCATCATGGACACATGTAGCACACATGGAACTGCCCTAGGCCTCTCCAGCATCTTTCTTTTGTGTGTATGTGTGTGTGGGGGTACTGGGAATTGAACTCAGCACCTTGCACTTGCCAGGCAGGTGCTTGTGCCACTGGGTTATATCCCCATTTCCAGCATCTTTATTTCAGACAATCTCCTAAGATCTTTAGGTCTCGTGGTCTGAGCCCCTTGGAAGTGGCCTGGGCACACACTGTACAGATTTGGGTGCCTTCCCCGATTGCTATAAAAGGCAAACATTTCTGCATTCGGACACCCTGGTTCTATTCAAGGGTGCATTTCAGGAAAGCCTGTGACAGATGTCGAATGCCGCACAACTCTGCAGGCCTCCGGATTCCATCCCCAGAGGAACTGGGGGTGATCTCTCAGGTTAAGGAGGTGCATTTGCATTCTGCTGTTATGTGTGGGGCCAGGAGTCAGCCAGGGAGTGTCCTGCTGCATCCTGGCCTGGCACCATGACCCCCACTATCCATTCCACCCCCACCCTTGCCGAGGAGGCAGCTGCAGCTGGTCAGAGCCCAGAGGCCACAGCCCACACTGGGCTCTTTGTCTTTGGTGGGAACCCTGCAGCCCCCATGGCCCTTCTCAAGGGCCCACTGTCCCAGCACCAGCAGGGCCTCCTGGGGGCCAGGCCAGGCTGGGGAACTTGGCATGGTGCAAACTCCTTGCCTGCCCTGCCAACTGGGCATGCAGAGCCCACTCAGAAATCACTTATCCTGAAATGAGACTAGCAAGGCTGAGCTCCAAACCCAAGAGGGTACAACAGGCAGAGGGGGCGGGAGTCCTGGGCCCCGCCAGGACTGTGCACTGCCCCTGCAGCCAGGCCTCTCTCCTGGTTTCTCTTGCACACACCCCCAGGAAGGAAGGGAAGGAAGAAAGGTGGGAAGGACTTCCTCCTCAGGTGGCCTGGTGCTCCCTGAGCCTCCCCTCAGCAGTCCCCCAGCCTGAGCTTCCCTGTGCAGAGTGGGCCTCCCGCACTCAGTGTCCCTCCACCCAGGGCCTGCAGCCCAGCCCTGGCTCCAGGGTCCCTTGCTCAGAGGAAGCCTGAGAGCCTCTGAGGGCTGCAAGCCAAGGCAGGTGGGTCTGTAGGGTGAGGACTAGCCTGGAAGTTACTTGGCGCACAGGGAGTGTGGAGAGGAGGGGGTCTTTGGTGGGAGCAGAGGGGGCCTAGTGCAGCCCCCAAAAGAGAAGTCACTGCTGGCAGCAAAGGTCTGTGCTTCTTCTGGTCTGGAAGGGGGAAGCCACAACACCACCTGCCCCGGCCCTGGCCTGAGGCATGCTGTCAGCCAGTCCTGTCCCCCAGTCACTTCGCAGGCAAGGCGCAAGCTTGGGCCCGGTTCCTGGAGGGCTTCTGAAGAATCCCCACCTCTCCATCCTTGTGCTCTTGGTTGTCCTTTCTCCCACAGCACCCCCTGGCTCTGTTCCCCAAAGGTCCTTTAAGCAGAAAGCCCCATAGAAACCCTCAGGGCTATGGCAGTTCCCCCGGGTGCAGAGGTGGGGTAGCCATCTCTCCCTCTATGGGGAGGAGCCTGGGACAGAGCCCTTGCCCAGTGTGGGCTGACATGTGTCCAAGTGGGTCAGAGCAGTGGACCTGGAGCCTGGCCTAACCCTGTGTAGAGGAGTGAGTGAGTGACTGGCTTCAGGACACAGCCAGGTCCCCCTACCAAAGGTGGCTCTGTGCAGGAACCTGAGCTGGAAGAATTTTCAAGAAGTAAATAGGAACTGTATGTTGTGGCACATGCCTGTAATCCCAGCACTCTGAGAGGCTGAGGCAGGAGGATCCAACGTCCTAGTCCACCCTGGGCAATTTAGTAACTTAGTGAGGCTGTGTCTCAAAATAAATAATAAACAAGGGCTGAGGATGCAGCTCAGTGCAAAGGCCTCGCTCAGTTCCCAGTTCTGGGGCTGGTGCTGGTCAGGGCGTCTCCACACTTCCCTTTTGCCCAGCCTCCTCGTCACAGCAATAACGCAGAGGTGCTTCCCGGAAGGGGCCGAGCTGGGGCAGTGGCATGGGGTTGAGCGTGGGCACTAGCAGGGCCACCGGAGCCTGTGCTCTTCCCTTTGAGCATTCGTTGACCTGAACAGCAGAACATGAGCCCTGGAACGGCTGCTAGAGCCTGCACTTAGTGGGCACTCGCTGTGTGCCAGGGCCTGGGCCAGCACTGTCTGCCTTAGCTCTGCTCCTCCTCCTTAGGGCTGTAGGAGGCCGGCAGGCTCCGTCCCACTTCGCAGAGAACTTCTAGGTCCCTCGCGCACAGGGCAGACCACTCTGACCGTGGGTCCCAAACGCTTGACCCGCCCCGTCCATTGTGCTTCCCGCCTCTGGGTGATGGGGCACGGATCCGACAGAGCCTCGTGGCTCCGTGGGGCACTGAAGAGGCCGTCGCCCCCGCGCAGCCCCGCCTGCCTGCCCGGCGAGGGCGGCGCGAACAAGCGGCCCTTTCTGCGCCGCTGCTGGGCAGCTGGACCGTGGCCGCGGGCGCCCACTTCCTGGCCGGCGGGCGGGGCGCGCGTTGCCGAGGTGACCGCGGGGAGGGCGCGGGCCGGGGAGGCCAGCGGCGGTGGCACCATGAGCGGCCGGCGGCGCAGCTTCACCTTCGGCGCCTACGGCGGGTAGGTGCATCCCGACCGGAGCTGGGGGCTCCGAGCTGTGACTTCTGTCCGGTGCGCGTGGGTCCCGTGTGTGCACAGCACGTTGTGTTGCCAGGTCTGGGTGTGTTTGCGCGTCCTGCTTGCATGTCCCTGTGCACGTGTGGGGACGAGAATGTAGCGTGGAGTTACTTGGCGAGTGACTAACAGCATGGCAGCTGACGCATGTGGCCTGTGGAGACTGGCTTGTGTGTACGTGGATGTGGACACGTGTGTGTGGGTGCATGGACAGGTGTGCAGGGCACCAGCAGACAGGTGAGGCGCCACTGGCGCCCCCACTTTGGCCCTGGAGCTGGCAGGTGCCTAGAAGCTGCTAGTGCTCTCGTGCACCCAGGCCATCCATCCTCAGGCCACAGGAGCCCCTCTCTGGGCTGGGCCTGGAGGCCTGAGGCGTGATCAGAGTGGCAACTGGGCCATCTCGACCTGTTTGAGGGTGCAGAGGTGGGATGGGGCTGGTTCTTGCCCTAGGAGAGGTTTGGCAAATACGGAAGAAGATGGGACACACAGCCTGGGGCCAGGGGCCCCTCCTGGCTACCAAGGGCTGCATGGCCTTCGCTAGGCCTGTCTCCTGGCTGGCGGTGTGGGGGTCCTGGGATGTGAAGAACTTGCGTCTTGGGCCTGGGTGTTGCTGGGGTACAGTCAGTGCTTTCTGGGCTGTGGGCCTTGTGTCCAAGGTACCTCCCCACCTCAGGGGACCCCAGAGGGGCAGGTGGGTGGGATGCAAGAGGTCTGTCAGGTGGCGAGAGGAGCCAGGCCCGGGCCCCAACTTCCTTGTCAGCTGACACAGAGGGGCAGCCAGAGGTGAAGTCCAGGTCTGTTGCACACCCTTCGATGAGCCTGGCCTCTCTGGCCCCTCCTTCCTGCCTGCACAGCTGATCTTTCTCCTCAGCTGACCCTGGGACACCCAGCCCTACTCCCAGAAGCTACCCTCTGGCTGGCCCAGGGTTCCGCTCCCTCCTTCCCTTCTGGCCTAGGGGCAGAAGGCAAGAGTTGTTTGTCGTCTCAACAGCCAGGAGCCTCTTGGCCCCCAGCTGGGTGGGAGGGTGGAGCCCCACAGTCCACCCAAACCCCAGGAGCCTGTACAGGGAGTGGGCGGGAGACTCTAGGAGGGGGCACTGTCCACACTTTCCAGGAGGCTGGACCTAGGAATGTGGCAGCAGAGTCTGGGGTGCCCCTGAGCTCTTGGGGGCAGAGACATGTGTAGGGGGATAGCTAGGGAGCTCCTCGTGGGTCTCTTCCAGTTTCCAGGCATTTGCCCCCTGGGTGGCTGTGAGTGAGCTCCAGTGCTGGGACTGAGGTGGCCGAGGACTTGGGGGTCAATGTGGACTTGTTCCTGCCTGACACAAGCCAGTCACCTGTACCCCGGCCTTCCTCTGACCCCACACTGTCCCACTCCACCTGTCCCAGGACTACCCTGCGAATACCCGTGGTCCCTAATCCTTAGTGTGTGACCCCACACTCTCCTCTGTCCCTCACCTGACACAGTCCTGCTGCCCAGGGAACTGTGACTGCAGAACCTGCTCTGGCCTCTGGGGGGCAGGGCAGGGCCAAGATGCTGAGGGGGCGCCCTCTTACGATTGCCCCTTGCTGTGTTTCAGGGTGGACAGGTCCTCCTCCCCTCATCGGAGTCTGTGGTGAGTACCGGGGACACCCACAACCTGTTCCCACCTCCTATAATGCCTACCCACCCTCTCATTACCCTCTCTGGCTCAGGGGGTGGGAAACCTTGTCCTCAGCACTTAGTTCTGTTGGGAGCTCCACTGCAGAGTCAGGCAAATCATGCTCAGAACTTAGCTCCGCCACTGCCTGTGTGGCCTTCAGTGATTTATTAACGTCTCTGATTCTCAGTTTTCTCATCTGTGAAATGTGGATTGAGATACCCATTTAATGCTGGGTGTGGTGGTGCTAGGCTGTGATCCCAGCTACTCCTACTCAAGAGGCTGAGGCAGGAGGATGGCAAGCTTAAGGCCAGTGTGGGTAACTTAGCTCAGTTATCACAAAATAAAAAATACAAAGGGATGGGGATGTAGCTCAGTACTTCCTACATTCAATCTCTAATACATAGGGGGAAAAAGCCTGTTTAATAGAGTATAAGTTCAAAAAATCAAGGAAACAAACCATACCTGGTAGCCAGCCCTAAAAAGTTCCTTCCTTTTTCTCTTTTCACATCCTCCCCTCTTCAGGGTAGCTGCTGGCTGGGCAGGGGGTACTCTAGCCTTTCCTCCGACCCCACACCTACAGACTGCCCTCAGACCTGCTCCTGTAGCCCCTTCCCTGTGTCTGAGCTGCCCTCCCTTTGAGAAGGAGGGGGCAGCAGAGTCTGCAGTCTCCCAGTGCCGAGAGGCAGTGAGCGGAGGGCACCTTCACCTCGGTTTCCCCATGATACATGACGCCCAGCAGGCGGGCATCTCCAGCTTCCACGGCATCAGCACCACATGGGCTGGCGGGCAGCTCCTGCTGCTACTTCACCTGTGGCCGGAGAGCCCCCTGGTGGCTCCTGCTTCCTGCCCTGCTGAGGGCTTCCTGCGGGCTGGGGGCCTGTGGTGCCCCCAGCAGCTGGAAGACTCCTGTCTGCCACCAGAGCCCCTGGAAAGTCACACCCTGGGCAGGAGCACATGGGGTGTCCAGGCAGAGCCTTTTCATTTCCCCCTGATACCCCCTGTGCAGCCTGGAGCAGAGTTGTTCTTTTTTTTTTTCATTTTCTTTCTTCTTTGTCTTTTTGAGACAGGGTCTCGCTATGCAGTTCAGGCTGGCCTTGAGCTCACTTTGTAGCCCAGGCTGGTCTCAAACTCACAACAATCCTCCTACCTCAGCCTCCCAAGTGCTGGAATTACAGGCATGCACCACCACGCTGTCGGCCAACGCTGTCCTTTTCTGAGCTGGATCTCCTGCTGCGTGCCTCGTCAGTCTGAGTCTGCCTTGCACACAAGATGCCCAGAGCAGCAGTAGAGTGGGGGAGATAGAGAGGAGAGAGATGCTGCCCTGTCCTGTAAAGATCTCAGTAACAATATCACCAGCAACTGCAGTGGTCATGCACCTGCTAGGCGCTGTTAGGTGCTTGGCATGCACCACTGCGCAGAGCTTTGAGCAGCCTCTGAGTTAGCGACTCTTCTGTCCAACTACAGGTGACAGCAGTGAGGCACAGAGTGGGAAATGACTCATCCAAGGTCACAGAGCACAGAGCAGGAATTTGAACCTTGACCTTCCAGACTCTGTGCACAGCCCGCTCTCACTCACTTTATCCCAAGGCCTCCAGGTCTTCAGAGGGGCCTGAACAAGGGCTGCACTTGAGGGGAGACATGGAACTGCAGAGGTAACCCAAAGGTCCACTCTAGGGAGCCCTGAACCAAGAGTTAGAGATAAGAGCTAAAGGCTGATCATAACTGAACAGCTGTGTGACTTTGAGTAAGTCCCGTTCCCTCTCTGGGCCTCCTTGGACATCTATAAAAAAAGAATCTGGAGTCCCCCAATACCTGGCTCTGAGGCTCCCCGTCCCCGGGTCGCTGTCCAAGGTGCTAACCCAGGGCCTTCCTTTCCTGGCCCGGAAGCCAATTGTTCTGCTCTAAGCCTGTGCCCAGCGTCTATTTATTGCTTAGTAACTGATGGCCATTCTGACCATTAACGACAGTCTCCCTGGCATTTAAGAGCCACCTCCCTGTCCAGTAGGGGCTCACCCCTCTGTAACCTGAATGGCCGATGGGACTTCAATCCCAGCCAGCGCAACCATCATGCTTTTAGTCATGTACCCTCCTCCCCAACACTCTCCACTGCCCCACACTACCACACCCCTGGCCCCTTCCTCTCCTAGGCTGTCTCTTTCCTGAGCGCACATCCCCTCCCAGACCTTTGAGTGCCCCCTGCTGTTCACCACACGCATGGCAGGGATCACTCCTCGGGGAGTCTGACCCATGGGGACTGAATCAGCCTCTCCTGCTCTCCAGCTGTGTGGCCTTGGGCAGGTCGTTCCCCCTCTCTGAGCCCCCTTGATGCTCATGGCTGTGGCTTGGCTGCTGTTGGGAGGGTACCAAGGGGAGCGGGGTGTGTCCACATCCTCTGGAGACATGAGGCAGGCTCCCAGGTCTGAGAAGCAGGGCTGCTTGGTTGCTTTGGGGCTTGACCTCATGATGCTTGGCACAAGTCCCCTCCGACCAGGCTGTACACGTTCCTTTCTCTGTCCGCGCATGGTCTCGCAGAACCGCCATGCCCAGTGAATACTTATGGCTGTCGATGGAATTGAATGGAATGTATGCAGAAATGAAACTGTCAGTAGTCTGGGAAAGCTTCTCGGAGGAGGCGAGAGTTGCCCCACTACCTTAAAAAAAAAAAAGCTTAAGAGGTTGGTGCTTGGATCATAGGAGCAGCGAGGCTCCACAGAGGCCAGATCGTGGCTGGATTCCCCCACTCCCACCCGTCAGCTTGTTATCTTCAGAGAAGGGGCTCAGAGCAGCATAGCACAGGGAAGAGGAGGTGCCGTGGAAGGGCAGGGCCTGGTGAGAATTCTGGTTCTGCAGCTCTAAAGGCCCCCTGCAGTCCGGAGTGGGGGCTGGGCATTTAGGGTGGCTTCAGGTGGGGAGTATGGGGAAAGCAAGGTGGATATCCCCAAAGCAGGGACTTCTGGGAATAGCTCTTGAAGAAGAGAGTTGACTTTGGCCTTAAAACTGGGAGCCTGGGAGGAGGAGGCAGGACCTGGCAAGGACGGATGGAGTTGGCAGTGTCCTGGGCACTGAGCCATGACCTCAGCCCTGCAGGCTGGTGTTAGTGTCCCCGTTTGAGAGACCAAAATCAAGACTGAGAGCAGTGAAAGCCGTAGCCCAAAGTCACCCTGGTGGCGAGGGCTGGATTTGAATCTCTCTCTTGCCAATGGTTGTGTTTTGTTTGTTTGTTTTTGTCTTTGTGAGACAGGATCTCACTTTGCAAAGCTCAAGGCCCACTTTGTAACCCAGGCTGACCTCAAACTTCATGATCCTCCTGCCTCAGCCTCCCAAGTATTGGGATTACAGGCGTGCACCACTACGCCTGGCAATGATTGTGTTTTGGTCAGAGATGGGGGAAGTTTGGGTTATGGGGAACGTGGCAAAGTGATGCAGCCTGGAATGGCCCCAAAACGGAATCGTCACTGCCCACCCCATGTGTCCCACTGGGAGGGCCTATGTGTCACTGACATGTCCCCTCATGACAGTATTAGTACCAGCTGCTCTCCTATATGGACGCTTCCTGTGTCCTGGGCCCTGGGCCAGGTGCTTCACTGGGACTGTTTCTTTCCATCTTGACACCAGCTGTATAGAGTAGAGGCTACCCTACCTGTCCCCATTTCACAGATAAGGAAACTGAGGCTCAGGGTGGGAAGGTGGCTGGCCCCAGGGCATTCCGCCAGCGAGTAGTGGTAAAGCAGTACTGTCAGCAAGGGCAGCCTGCAACCAAGCCTTTGACACTGCTGTCCTAAAGCTGCTGGGCTGGGTGGTGGGCTTGGGTGGGTGACCCCACCCTCCGGTGGCTCCTCTTGGTGGCCACACAGAGGCCCTGCGGGGCTGTGTGCTGCTGCAGGAAGCACGAAACTGGCTCTTTAGAGACTCTGAAATGCCAGGCAGGGCCTGCTGGGCCCCCTCATCTATTATGCATCTGGTGGGCAGGCCCCTGGCGGGCAGCTGGCACAGCACAGACCAGGGAGCTGGCAGCTGCCTCCTGAGCCCACACCTGCCACCACCTCTGGGCAGGGACCTGCCAGGCAAATGCCAAGGCAGCACCTGCTACGTTGCCTGAGCCAAGCCAGAATGAGAAGGCCCTGCTGGGGACCGGGGCATGGACACTGGTACCCAGCCCATTAAGCTACCCAGCCTGGCAGCTACTCTAGAGGGCTGGGACTGTGGTGCAGCCATTGCTGCTTCTTAGTACTGCAGAGTGGGCACTGGGGCAGGCCAGGTGCCCTCCCTGGAGATCTTGCTTTGGTCAATGCTTCACCTCTCTGAGCCTCAGTTTCCTCATTTGTAAACTGGGGATCAGGGAGACACACTCTCTGTAAGGAGGCAGGAAGCCCAACTCAGATACGTGCCTGAGCTTTGAAGCAAGGTTACATGCTTGTAAGAAGAGGTCCTTCCCATGGATTTACTATGAGCCAGGCTGAGTTCCAAAGCAGTCTGTGCACATGCATGAATTTCACCATTGCTAAGCTAGTACCTGGGTAAGGGCTGAGGAAACTGAGGCAGGAAGGTGAAGGGCCTGCTTAAGCTCTCTTGGGGCAAAGCTACAGTTTGAACCTAAGCATTCACTCCAGCCTGCCTCTTACCCTGTGCTAGATGCCAGAGGAGGAGTGAGTCATCAAAAGCTTCTTAGAAGAAGGAATATTTGGACCAAAACTGAAGAATGAGAGGATTCAGCCATGAGAAGAGCTGTAGATGTGGGGTAGGAGTGCCAGAAAGGGAATAGCAGGTGCAAAGGCCGTGGGGGCAGAATGAGTTTAATATGCATTGTGGATAGTGAAGGGCAATAGCCAAGTGAAATAAGAGGTAGGTTTGGAGAGTGACCAGGGTCTTGCAGGTAGGATAGGAGTTTAGCTATGCCAGTGACTGACATGTAGAAGCACTGAGTCTCAGACTGACTCCCAGCTTTATAAAGTCTTAGAGGATTTGGATCTCCTGGAATCTTTAGATATGAATAGGTACCCCTTGATAGCTCCCCACTTAGCAAGGGACCCCTTCTTTGGTTCATGACCCTTTAAAAGAAGCCGGGAGAAATACATGTTCATTTTCAGTGACTTCACCGATGTCTTGCCCCCATCATTCTAAGTTGATCCGAGCTGCTTGAGTGCTTTGTGTGGTCCCAGCAGTGGGAGGCTCACTGCCCAATGCAGCCTGTTGTGTTGCTGGGCAGCGCAGCTGAGTATCAGTGTTGTCCTCACACAGAGCTGCGGGCCAGAGCCTCCCTTCCAGGAGGTGAGCATGGGGCCCACGTCTCTTCACGTCTGCCCTTCCCAGGCCGAGCATCGGCTCCTGCTGCCTCCCACCTTTCATCCTCTGTTCAGTTCAGCTGTTGCTGGCCCTGAAGTCACAGCCCTTGTCACTGTCACTCAGTCTTCTATGGGGAAGCCACCCCTTCGCTGAGGGGCTCCCAGATGAGCCCCAGACAGAAATCCCCTCTGCCAGGAAGCTTCCCTATAGCTTTGAGAGATAAGAAGAAAAATCCCCTCCAGGCAAGGCTGGTCCTGGGGCTGCCACTCGAGCTGTGTGGCTTTGGGAAGCAAGGCCCCATCTTGCTCTACGCCGCACCCCTGGCCATCCTCAGCCATGGAGAAAGGGCTCTGAGTCCTGCCTTGGTTGGTCTTGCTCAACCCTGCACCCTGGGGATGCCCCGTCTCTGGGTGGTGTGTGAGAAGATCTGGGCTCCGCACTTAGGTACACTGGAGTTCAAATACCCACCCTACCTTTCCCTCACTCCCTGTGCGCCTTACCCACTCTCCTTTCCTCCCTGAGCCTCAGACTGTCCATAACCATAGATGCAGGATTGCTTAAGATGAAATGAGTCCCATGTGGGCCTCAGGGAATGTTCACTGCATTTTGAGAGAAAAGACTTATTCATCTGAGAGTGACTCCAGTGCTGGAGTGTTAGGCTCCACGCAGCTGCTTGAAGAGGGTTTTTCCTAACATCTCAGATGCAGGCAAGACCTTTCCAAAACTCAGCGTCTTTCCCAAATACTTGTGCATTTGTTCAGCAAATTAATTCAATAAGCATTTGTGTGGGGGGGGGGCCTCTAACGACCAAGGCCCTGTGGGCACAGGGCCATGGTGGTAGAGATGGTAGAGAAGGTCACCCGTCAGAGAGTCTTCAGTGTAGGAAGCAGAGATCCGTTCTGTGGCTGTAATAAGTGCTGACGTGGTGATAGGAGGGATGCTCAGATTCCCATGCTTGGGGATCTGGGATGCTTCCTGGAGGAGGTGGCCCAGTGGGGGCGAGTGGCCTTGAGAGAGAGTGCACACTCAAGAGGTGCAGTGCAGGCGAGAGCTCCAGGATCGGGGCAGCAGGTCAGCGGCATGGATGGGGAGAGGGTGGCCTGTGCAAAGGACTGAGCCGAGCCTGGCAGGTGAGGGCAGCAGACCAGGTCCTGACCCTGTCCCCTGTTCTCCTCCCCACTCCAGGACAGGCTTTGTGACCCTGAGCTGGTCTGAGTTCCTGGGGACTTGGCCCTACCATGAGCAGTTGGGCAACTTTTCTTTTTGTCTTTTTGAGACAGGGTCTCACCATGCAGTTCAGGCCGGTCTTGAACTCACTTTGTAGCCAAGGCTGGTCTCAAACTCACAGTGATCCACGTGCTGGGATTATAGGCGTGCACCACCACGCCTAGCCAGGCAACTTTTCTGTGCTGCAGTTTCCTCGCCTGTGAGGTGAGGGCAACAGTTGTGCCACCTTGAAGACTAAGGTGGGAGTTGAATGAGGCCTAAAACCAGCCTTGCACAAAGCAAGCACCAGCTTCTGTGGTTTCACCACTGTCATCACCATCCTCCCCTGCTGGGACTGCAGAGGGTGGACGAGACTGCAGGGCAAGACTCCTGCACGGAGCACATGTCTTACTGCAGCCCCAGACACTGGGCGGAGAGCACAGGCTCCAGAGCCTGGCGGGCCTTGTGCCAAGTCCTGGCCGATGACCCTGGGAGGCCCTCACCTTGCTGGCCTGTTTCTTCCTTGGTGCAGTGGGTATGTGAGAAGCCCCTACAGCACAGCGAGGGAGCATCGGGGAGGAGGAGTTTGGTACGGGCTGCCCCAGGCCACCAGTGCAGGGGTTTCAGGCTGAAGGTTGCTGGGGGCCCAGGTGACCTGGAACTAACACTCAGCTCGGAGGCTCACGTGCATGCCTATCAGTGGAAAGGTGGGCTCTGATAGACTGGGATGTGCTGCAGTTCTGCTGAGGCTAGATCGATTGGCCTGGTCCCCCTGTTTGCTTTGTGGCCTTGGGCTAGAGACTTAACCTTTCTGGTCCTCAGTTTCCATGTGTGCAAAGAGGGATAATCCTTACCTCACAAGGCTTCTGCTAGGCATCTGTTCACTCAGCAAATACTTAACCAAATTCCTGTCATGTGCAGTTACTCCTTTGTGAAGAGGGTACCACAGAGGACCTGGTAGGCATGGCGCCTGACCTCTCGCAGGTCCCCTTCCAGTGCAGGCGGCAGGTGTAAACTCAGCCAGCAGAGAGATAGGTCATTGCAGGTTGGTAGGGGGAGTGAGCGCCAGATGACATGAAGGGCCTGCCCTTGCTAAGGCCTGACAAGGCGGGAGCTGGAGGTGGGCACAGTGGCCAGGCAGAGGGCACAGCATGTGAACGGTCTGAGGGAGGGGCTTGGGATGTGTGGGCCTGTGGGCAGCATCAGGGAGCTGGCTGTTCAGGCAGAACTGGTCCACATAAGCTGGGGGATCAGCAGGCCAGTCTGGAGCCCACCTGCCCTTCCCTGCTCCCTGAGTGCTGGCCCCGGAATGCCTCAGCTATTCCCAGCCCATCTGTCCACGAGTTGACCTCTTACACATGCATATACACACGCATGCAGTCACACACATTTCCTGCTCACATGCAAAAGCTTGATCCTGTGCATGCAGTTCCGTCCTGAGTATAGACTCATGTGTGCGCGTGCACACATGCACACACACACACACACACACACACACACACACGCGCACACACACACGCACACACACACATGCACACACACACACACACACACACATTCATTCATGCACCAGATCAGAACTGGGCATTGACTACAAACAGATGCAAGCCTGACCCGGGGAAGCCCTGTTTCTAAGGGAGAGACTGATTGTGGTCTAATGATCACACCATGAAATGTGCAAACCAAACTGCTAAGTCCACGGGGGCCCAGGACTGGCTTCTGGGAAAGCTGGTGCGGGTGGGGTGCTTCCCCTAGTCCGGGGAGGGGGTGCCAGGAGGACTGAAGACAGATGCAGTGTGTGAGGTGTTTGGGGCCAGTGGAGGAGGTGTGTGCAAAGGCCTCGAGGTGAAAGGGAGCAGATGCGTTGGCGAAGCTGAAAGGAGGCTGGGGAAGGAGGCAGAGGCTGGGGATGAGGTAGGAGAGATAGGCAGGGTGAGGCAGACACACAGAGCCTCGTGGGCCACATGAGCCCCCACCTTCACGCTGCACGCGGTGCAAAGCCATCAGGCAGGTGGGCGGCGTGATCAGATCCAAACACGCTGCACACAAGCCCACGCACACCCAGACACGAGCGCTGTTGCTCCCACATCCACTTCCGTTCTAGCAGGGCTCCCAGCACACCCTCACCCACAGAATCACATTCCCTCTGTAGCACTGCCAGGAGAGCTGCTGCAGGAGTCAGGCGCTGGCTCCAACAGGTGTCACCCCTCCAGTGCCCGGTGCTTCCGGGGGCACAGCCCTGGGCCCAGCCTCAACTAGCCCTGGCTCTCCACACGCCGCCTGGGGGGCACACGACCCAGGATGCACGTGCAAAGCCCTAGCCTGTTTGCTATGTGCTCAGAGATGACTGGTGCTGTCACATGCGCTCATAAATTCCCCCAGCAGCCTGTGGGAAGAATTACCACCATCTTACGGTGGAGGAAACTGAGGCTCAGACAGGGGAGAAAAGCGCCCCGGCGCGCACATCCAGCATTTGACACAGTCAGGACTTGGACTTGGGGTCGTGAGACTCCCAGTTGTGTTTCTAGCCTGCACAGTACACTCTGCCCACATCTTTCCTGGCTCTCACGGAGATAGTGCCTGTGCCTGTGACAGGTCACCTTCAAGGCCAGATTCTTCTGAAACAGGTTGATCTGGTTGAAAGTTATTTAGAGCTCCAGGGAAGGGGCTGGCCCAGGCTACCTGCTGGTGACCCTGAGCCCCGGAGGGTAGTGCGAGGGGTGGAGCTGGGCACCCACCAGCCTAGGGCACAAACTGGAGCCTGCATTTGAATTCAGGAATGCGCAGCCCTGTCTCCCGTGGGTTAGCCTTGCACGGCCTGGCTCCCAGAGCAGGACAGCTGAGGTCCCGGAACACAGCGCTGTGCCCCTGTGTGTGCCGCCGTCCTGCCCACCTTCTTACCTGCCCCACAGTGGGCTGCCTACTGCAGGCCAAGTGTGGGACTCTGAGATCAGCCGGAGCTGGGGTGACAGCCTGGCTTTGTCGCTCCTGCTAGAGTTGGTCACTGTGTTTGGCCTCTTTTGGTGTCAGCTTTCCATCCCTGGAATCTGGGGTGAATAATGCATCCCTCTCAAGGTGACCAGAAAAGGTAAAGGAGTCAACTGAGTCATAGGATGGGCTCAGCTTTTTGTTTTTATTGATTCTTTTTTTTAATGGAGACAGAGTCCTGCTATGTAGTGCAGGCTGGTTTTGAACAGCTTATATAGCCCAGGCTGGCCTCGAACTCACGAGGATGCTCCTGCCTCAGCCTCCCGAGTACTGGGATTACACACATGTGCCACAAGGACCAGCTGGATTTCTTTTTTTCTAAAAAGTCAGGATCTTTCTGAGTTTCCCAATCTGGCCTTAACCTCTAGGTTCAAGTGATCCTTCTGTCTCAGCCTCTTCAGGAGCTGGGAGTACAGATATGTGCCACTGTGCCTGGCTTTTGAGGGCTTTTTTGTTGTTGGGGGACTGGGCATTGAATGTAGGAAGAGCTGAGCTATATCCCTAAACTTATTTTATTTTTTATTCTGAGACAGAGTCTCATGAAGTTGCCCATGCTGTGCTTGAACTCACAATCCTCCTGCTTCACCCTTCTGGAATTAGAGGTGTATCCACCATACCAGGTTTTGCAGTTTTGTTTTATGGTACTGGGAATTGAACCCAGAGCCTTCACACTGAGATATATCCCCAGCCCTTTTAAATTTTTAGGGGGGGTTTCTGGGGTGCTGAGTGGTAGAGCTCTTGCCTTACATGTATAAGACCCTGGGTTCGGTCCCCATCACATTAAAAATACAAAATATATATATATATATATATATATATATATATATATATATATACTCTTTTTTTTGTACAGGGAATTGAACTCATGACCTCAGCCTTGCCAGGCAAGTGATTATGCCACTGAGCTATATCCCCAGCCCCAGCTGACATTTTTTTTTTTTTTGAGATAGAGTCTCTCTCAGTAAGTTGCCTAGGTTGAGCCACAATTCACAATCCTCCTGTTTAACTTCCCAAATAGCTGGGATTCAAGGCATGTGCTTCCCTGCCCAGTTGCTGGCCTCAAACTTCTGGCAACCCACCTGCCTCAGCCTCCCAAGTGGTAGGAGTACAGGAGGGCACCACAATGCCCAGCTGTCATTTAAAATTTTTACACATGAGATTTTGGTAGTGCACACCTTTCTTTCTTTTCTTCACAATATGCCACCAACACCTTTGTCAGGACAAAAGGCCTCCTTTATCCTTGCTGCCTAGTTCTCCACAGCTTGCTTGGTCTTTGATGTTTAACCAGCCTCCTTTGAATGGGCCTGGGGTGGGTCCAGACTTTAGTTCCTTGGAACCCTGCTGCAGGGACCGTCCCTGTTCATGCAGCTGTGCCCCCGTGTAAGTGTCTATGGGGAAGAAAGGCTGAACTGAGGAGCTGCCTGGCTGAAGGATCAGATTGGCCCGGCTTCATCTCTGCTAGTGCAACCCAGGGGCCCTCTAAAGAGCAGTTCCAGTGTTGTGGCCGCTACAGCCCTGGGAAGAGGATTTCCTCCAAGTCCTGGACATCTGTCCCCAGCCCTGCCTTGGCCCAGCCTACGCGGCTGGTGGCTTCTCTCAGGGCAGCCTTTGCCTCTGTCCCTGGGGTTGAGCTCCATCTGCCTTCGCACAGTGTCAGCTAAGAGCCTTGCCTCAGGTGTCCTCACAGGAAGCAAAGCAGGCAGAAAGGAAGAACCAGGAAAACCAGGTTAATTTTGTTTGTTTGTGTTTTGAGACAGGGTCCCACTATGCAGTTCAGGCTGGCCTTGAACTCACTATGAAGGGGAGGCTGGCCTCAAACTTGCAGCAACCCTCCTGCCTCAGCCTCCTGAGGGCTGGGATTACAGGCATGCACTGTCACACCTGGCTTCAGGTTAATGTTTATCAAGCATTTTATGTGTGTAAACTCATTAATCCTCACAGCTACCTTCTCAGACTCCCACTATTTCCCCCAGCCCCTTCATGTGGCGCTGGGGACTCAGCCCATGTGCTAAGCAAGTGCTGTGTCACTGAGCTGTACCACCAGGCTTTTAGCCTTGTTTTATAGATGAGGAAACTAAGCTTCAGAGAGGCTGAGAAACTCGTCCAAGGCCACAGAGCTATTAAGTGGCAGAGTAAGGATTCACATGCAGGCTGCAGAGCCTGTGCTCCAACTCCATATTGCCTTTCCAGATGGGTGCTGTATTCTCAGCTCTAGGCAGATTGTACACATGAGGCATAATTTATTCCTTATGACAACCCTGGAGAGGAGAGATTCACTGTCTCATTTTGCAGGTGAGGAAATTGAGGCTCAGAGAAGAGAAGCAACTTGGAGGAGATCACGTCCCTCCACTGGGAGAAGTCCTCTTCTGGGACCCTGTTTTCATCTGGGCCTTGGTGGACCCAGTTCCCAGTTCCTGTCCCCCATTCACCCCCTGCAGGATGTGGGAGCTGACCCTAGCATCCTCTGGCCTGAGACCAGATTTCCAGTGGAGAAGCTGAGGCTTGGAGAGGTTATGGTGACTGAGTCCCACATGCATGTGACTTAGGGCCAACGCCAGGACCTCTCCTGATTATCTTAGGAGATGGTCACCTTACTCCTCTCCTGGGACATTTGGCTTTGGCCGCCAGCAGCAGGGGTTTGTGCTCACCAGCCTGGTCTGGCACCCTGATGGTAGCAAATGCAAGCGTCAGCCCTAACGGGGCTGCCACAGAGTGGGAGGAACAGATTAGACAGGGCTCAGCACTGCAGGCTCCAGCCCTGGGTGGGTGTCACTGGCGCTCTGGTTTGACACGGGTGGGCCCGGTTCACCCCACTTGGATGCTGATACCCAGCACCATTGTCTGGCCCGGAGTGGGCACCAAGACACGCCCTCTGAGTGAATGAGCGTGGGAATGGAGGGCAGGGGCACCGGCAGATGGAGTGAGCACACAGCAAAGGAATTTGGGGAGCTCAGAGCAGGGAAACTCCAGCTGTGGAGGCCAGAGGCCGGGAAGGACAGCAGGTCAGCGGAGGAGGGGGACAGACTGTTCAGGGATGTGATGCCACGCGTGTGTGGGTGACAGGCGCCAGAAAGGATGCTGGTCCTCCTTGCTGAATGGAGAGCAGCATGGGACAGGCCCATCAGTGGGAGCTGACATGGCCTGAGTGTCCTGGGTCCCAGGGGATGGGCGGTAGGGGACAGCTGGGCTTGAGCTCTAGAGCACAGATCCCAGCACCATCCTGTGTCCCGGGCAGGTTGCTGGGCAGCTTATAAACTGTGGAGTGCAGGGCTGGCCAAGCAGATGTGCTACTCTGCAGTAGGAAGAGGCCCCTGGCCAGGTCACCGCAGCTTCCCGCCTCCTCCCTACCCAGGTGTGGGAGGAGCTGTCCACAGAATCCACAGGGAGGCGGCAGGGCCAGGTAGGTGGGTGGGCAGGTGGCAGGCCTTGTCCCCAGGTGCTGCACTGGGGCTGGCCTGTCCTGTGACCTGCTCTCCGGGTGCCAACAGGCTGTTTGCTCAGGAGGCCACCACCTGGCCCAGCTCCGGGATCCGGGTGTCTGGGCCTCCTGCCAGCCCCACCGGCCACCTTTTCTGCTCACTACTCTGCCCAGCTTTGAGTCCCCCCTCTCCTGCTGCCCCTGAGGACCCATTCCCAAGCCTCGGCTTGCTTATCCCTAGACTGGGGGTTGACACCAGCAGCACCCTCGCCTGTGGTTGTCCTAAGGACTAAATGACAACACAGCGTCCACGAAAATAAATTGCTCCTGTCCCTTCCCCCACCCCATCCACACAATCCCTTCTGTCCTGGCCAAGGCCAGCAGGAGAGACTGGGCCTGTGTCCCTGGCATGAGGGGCAGGCCTAGGCCTCACTTTGTAAACCTGCTCACCTGGTGAACCCTGGCCACCTTCCCTGGCACCTTGGTAGGCGGCCATGGGGAGGGCAGTGCCAGATGGCTGAGCTTAGAAAACAATGCTCCCCTGTGACCCCCCAGGATGGGCCACTTCTGGGGCAGTGCCTAGCTTTGGTTTCAGATGAGTCCCCTGACCCAGTGCCTGAGGTCAATAGTTGGAGATTCCAGCTGCCCCAAGCCCTGTGCAGGAGGAGAAAGCAGGGGTGCCCCCCTCCCACCCGGACATATGTGCCTCTCATGGCCAGCCCCCACGTACCACCAGGCTGGTGGCACCTGGTCTCAAGGAGACCAGGGAAATCCAAGGGACCTGGCCCTCCTACTCCTGACCTCTGCTGAACCCCCAGGCCACTGTCTTGGGATATCCCCCCGGCAAATCATTTGTGGCCATCTGCTCTTGGCTGGCTGGCCCCTTGTCTGTGCTCCGGACCACCTGTGTGCTGCGTAGACATCCTGAGGGGGGCGTGGGCCACCCCACCCCCAGTCCTCCTGCCCCGCTGGTCCTAGGTCACTGCTCTGGCACCAGCATTCCAGCTGATTAAATTGCATTTCAAAGCATGGATGGTTCCAGGCAGCAAAGGAGGCAAGGGACCCCCCGCAGAGGGGACCCAGCAAAGGCTTCCCGGCTGAGTGGGTGGCTCTTCTGGAGGACAACTGCGGCCTAGGGAGGCAGGGACTTGACGGCGGGAGCAGGACAGGAGCAGAGAGGCGTGCAATCAGGGCGGCAGGGGCCAGGCCCACCTGGGGACCTCCGTCCAGCGTGGCCATTTCTGGACGGCCTAAGATGTGCCGCACAGGACAGCCCCGCTCCCAGGCGGGTGGACAGCGGGAATCACAGCAATGGCTTGTTCAGTGCCTCACCGCCACCCTGCAAAGGGGGTCCTTGACCTCTCACTTCGCAGATGAGACAAAAGACAGGGCCCTCCCCCTTCCCTCCAGCTGGCTCACAGCTGGGATGCACCCCAGGGAGCCATGGGCCACCTACCCTCGGCACCCCTTAGCCATCCCCCCCACCGTACCTGGGTCAGGCCCAGCTGTTTTGTCCAATATGAAGCCCTCTGAGGTTCCTGGCCCTCGGGTGTGGCCTGGTGGGAGCCCTGGGTTCTCATCCCTGATCCCGCCCCCACTTGCTGGTCACCTCTAGGTTGTGGTTTGACCCTTCAAGCCTCAGTTTACCCTTCTGGGAATTGGGGATCCTAGTCCCTGCTTTATCTCCCACTCCAATTCCGGTGAGAGTCCCCAGAGAGAACAGATAACGAGAGCTTTTGAAAAGTACAAAGAGCTGCACTCATGAAGGAGCGATTATTATTACTACCTCGATGCAAAGATAAGGGAGGGGGAGGAGGCCCAGTGACAGTTGCCAAGAAACCTGGGACCTGTCAGCAGCAGCTTCCGCCTGGCCCAGCCCACTCAGGAGCAGGCCCTGCCCCCCCCCCACCTTGCCCTTTCCCAGGGACGGCAGGGTGCTCCAGGAGGGAGGGAAGCTGGGCTAGCTGGCTGGTGGCCATGAGGCCATAGCAGCTGGAGGTGACCCCAGAATGTGCCTGGCACAGATTCCAGGTTGGCTTCGGCTTTCTGTGTGACCTTGAGCAAGTCACCTTCTCACTGGCTGCTGCCAGAGGTGGGCAGGTGTCCAGACCAGACAGGGCAGGATCGCCGCTGGACAGAGGGAAGATGCTGACAGTGGAACCCAGGGCTGCGACAGGGAGGTCACAGGGGGCAGAGACTAAGTGAGAGTCTGAGGGCATGAGCTGAGAGCAGCTGGGACGTGCGTGGTGAAAGGAACCCCCGGCTGGAGTCAAGCCTCAGCACAGCCCTTGCCCTGGTGTGGCCTTGGGCTTCTTGCTTAACCACAGTGCTTCAGTCTTCTCATCTGTACAAAAGGTTGATACAGTCCGATCTCAAAAGCCACTGCAGTGACGGAGTGAGACGGTGTCCACACAGACCTTGGCGCCATGAGCAGTGACTGTGGTTATGGTAGGGCAGGGAGAGGGGCAGCTCTGCCCGTCCTGGCGTGTGCTGGGTTCCTTCCTCTTGCTGCAGGTGGAGGAAGAGGGCAAAACAGTTTAAACTGAGCCCTGCCACAGTCAGGAAGGTTTGTGGAGGAGGTGGGGAAGGGACAGACTTAGGGGACCCCTTTGTGAATGGAATGGTAGCAACCAGGAGAGGATAGGTTGGTTTAGGAGATGAGGGTGGGGGCAGAGGTTCCCGTTCATGAAGAGGGAAGACAATGGCCCAGTGGGGGCAGCCTGCAGGGGCAGGCAGAGGGGCTTGCAGCGGTGGGCTAGCGGGGTGGGCCAGGAGGCTGCGAGGAGCAGAGGGAGGCAGAGGCTGAGCTCAGGCATCACTTCGAAGGTTTTACTGAGCAGTTCCAGTTTCCTAAGAGGCACTGAAGTGCGGTGTTAAGGGCATGGCTCCTATGCCCCCCATGGTAGGAATTCAAATCCTCGGACGGACTGTGGGCAAATTATTTAACCTCTCAGTGTCTTAGTTCCCTCCTTTGAAAACTGAGCATTCGGCCAGTGATTACAGCAGAGCCTGAAAGAGGGGAGCGTGGTAAGCAGTGCCTGCTGCCTTCGCCTTGTGACCAGTACTGTCACCCCGCCCCCAGCTGACTTGGGCTGGGCAGGCTCCATGTGGCCGGTCCACAGGCTTGGCCTTGCAAAGCTGAGATCCACAGACCTGGATTCGGATGCCTGCCCTGCCTCATTCACTGTGTGACCTTGGGCCTGCGTGCCCTTTCTGAGCCTCAGCTTCCTTATGTGTAAAGCAGGTGGACGCGGAGCACCAGCCTCGGTGGGTGGCCGTGAGGGTGAAGTGCGATAGTGCACACACAGGGTGGGCGGAGGCTTTGTCATCGCTGTCCTTCTTGTAGCCCTTCAAGGCCGGGCATGGAGTTTCCTCCTCTCTCCCCGTCCCGGAGCCCCGCCCTTCCCCTGCCCTTTAGGGCTCAGCGGTGACTTTTTAGGTGGCATTGCCTGGCAGGGGCTGGGTGCTGCCTGGGAGGGACAGGACTCTGGCCAACAGGAACGGGAGAGCCAGGGGGCTGGGCAGAGGTCCCATAGGGCCACCAGGGCTTCTGAGCCTTGAGGGGCCATCCTGGGCCTGTGTCAGAGTGACTGGCCCCGGTAAAGTGGACCTGGGGAAGACAGAGGACACTGCTTACCCAGCCTGACCAGGGTGGCGCCAGGCACTCACCAGCCAGGGCCACATCAGGACTGCAGTCTCCCTGCCGAGGACACCTAGCCTTATCCAGCCTTCAACCCCAGGACTTCTGGCCTCTGGACGGCCTCTGCTCCCCACTGCAGCACTGCCCATGTTCCAAGGACCTGCACTTTAAATTCAGGCTCTGTCCCCTGCTGGCTGGGGAGCTGGCTTCACCTCTCTGAGCCTCAGTTTCTCCATCTGCAAAAATGGAGATGAATAACACCAGCCTCCCAGCATGGCAGTGAGGGTGTAATATTTTTGACCTAGTTGTAGGCACACAGGTCTCTATAGGGTCCCCATGTCACCCCCCATGGAGTTCACCTGGACATTTCTATGGGCCTCTCCTTGGGGGCCTCAACCTTCACCTCCAGTTTCTCCCCATGTCTGTGGGTCTTGCAGTTTTCAAGAAGCTGTGTTTAGGATACTCCCTCACTCACAAATTTTCAGTGACTCCCTACTGCCAACCTTCACTCAGTCATTGAACTATGTAATGGGATGCTAACTCGGGAGCCAGAGTTTACAGTAAAGGAATGAGGATGAAAGCGTTCATTGAGTGAGTGCCTACAAGCTGCTCAGTCTGTGAGGAATTTTTTGGAAACTGAGGCAGAGACTTATGCTCTTGTTGCCAGTCAGTGCCTGAGGGGATCTTATCCACCTACACTGATGCCATGGCTTGGAGTGCCACTGGCACCTGATCCATTCTTTGGGGTCAAGCACTGCCCAGTGTAGACCCTTTGTTTAGGATGCCAGCACCTCTGGGAGGTGGAGGGGCCCAGCAGGGCTGTGGATGGTTCCTCTGGCCGAGGGGAGTCTGAGAGGGGCTGAGAACTCCTTCGGCGTCTTTTTCCTGGGCAGGTTTCTGTGGGGCGTGGCATCCCATCACTGCCTGACTCAAGCCTGCCACAGGCCACTGAGGATCGTCTGGAGGGTGACTCACCCTCGCAGGACCAGCCTTGCTTGATAGGTGCCGGGTGGAGGTGCAGCCACGTCAGGGTGGCCCTCGGCAGCGGCGGAAGCCAGGCCTGCTCACTGAGCCCCGGGCTGTCTGGATCCTGGGAACCAAGGGGGCACTTCCTCTCTTGACCCTGGGGGTGGCCTCGGCAGGCTTCTAGGGGGCCAGGTGCTGTTGCTCCTGGCGGGCTAGGAGTGTGGGCAGAGCCCAAGTTGGAGCCAGATGGGTCCTGCGCAGGTGCCCGCTCTGCTGAGCGCCAGCTGTGTGACCTCAGTGTCCATCTGGGTCTTCATCTGTAAAGTGGGAATTCCAATGTGGTGAGGAGGTAGAGCCCTCGGGCTGGAGAGAGGGCTCTGCGCAGGCCTGTCACATTGTGGGCCCAGTGAGTGGCAGTTACTGTCATCAGTAATAGCAGTGGCTCGGTAGCCTCTTGGCCCTAAGGCTGCTGTCTCCCTAAAGGCTCATGGAGGAGTCGTAATCTTGGGCCCCGTATTTGTCCAGAACTCTTGGTTCTCTGCAGCAACCCTCACTGTCCCTGCCTCAGTCTACAGAGTGGGCTGTGGCATCCTCGAGGCTGAAGGCTCACAGAGAGAGGCCCTGTGCTCACCTCTGATCTCTGGCAGGAGGCTCAGCTGGGCAGCCCTGCTCAGGAGCTGCCCCCTCCTGTGGGGGAGCATCTACCCCCCATTCACCTCAGAGATCACTCTTCCTCCCCAAGATTTCCAGATCTCCCAACTTGGGGCTCTCTCTGACCTCAGACTCTTTCTCCTCCAGGAGGAGTGATGGGCAGAACCGACGCATCCCTCAGGCGCTAGACCTGTCACGAGTGGACTCAGTTCCCTCCCACCCTGCTTCCCTCTACCCCAAGGTGAGTGCCCTCTCCTGGGCTGGGAGAGGCCGTGGGAGATGTGCGGGGAGGTTCTGCTGGGGGTCAGGCTGCTGCCCCCAGCCCTGGTGATCTGTGCAGCATGGGAGGCGGGACCCAGGAGAGGGGTAGGGCTTTTCAGGAAAACAGCTGGGCATGGACTGGCCCGGCTACCGTCTTCGTCATCAGTGTCACCATCAGTACCCTCCTCTGTAAGTCAGGTGTGGTGACAGGACCTGCTTCATAGGCCGTTGTGAAGATCGAATGCAAAAGCACCAACCAAACACAGTCTGGCCCCAAGGAAGGGTCCTGGGGTCCTGTGCTTGAGGCTGCTTCTGTTGAGCCTCGGTCCAGGCACTTTCCTGTCCCTGTTCAGTGCTGAAGCTTCGGCTGCCCTCAAGGACCCGGAACCCGGCAGATCACTAACCAACTTATGCAGAACATCACGCGCCAGTAGTAGCTGCTCAGACTGACTTGGCTTTAGTGCATGCCAGCCGAGGACCGGGTGCCTTACAAGAGGTATCACCACTCACCCTCCCGCTGAGTGCCTTAAGAGCCACTCTCATTAGTCCCATTTTGCAGCTGAGACAAGGCTTGGGAGGTTCAATTACTCACCCAAAGTCCTGCAAGTTGGATATGACCCAGCCAAGACTGGATGCTGCTGTCCAGCCAGAGTACCCAGTAAAAAGCTGAGCGTGGTGGCATACACCTGTCATGCTGACGACACTCAGGAGGCTGAGGCAGGAGGATCACCATGAGTTTGAGGCCAGCCTGGGGCATACAGTGAGTTCAGGGCCACCCTGCATTGCATAGGGAGACCCTGCTTCAAGTAAATGAATAAGTAAATAAATAAATAAATGAGGGCCTGGCTCATGCCTGGCTAGCACAGGGGTAATAAGCACTTACCTGTCTGGTGTGCTCTGCAGTTTGTAAAACACATCAATAAACATCGTGCTTCTTGATCCTTTCATCAACCTGGGGGTGGGGGCAGGCCTTTTGCAGACGAGAGTCCACATACTCAAGGAGGTGAAAGGGTCTGCCCAAGGTCACACGGCCAGGAAATAGTAGAAGCAGGATTTACTTAGCTCTTCCCCTAGGGCTCTAGCCTGGAACAAGGCCCAGGGGCCTTTTCTGAGCCGGGAGAGAGGATGTGGGACTGCTACCTGCATGAGGGTCCCAAGTGGAGGTGCTGGCGGCACCAGAATGGGGCTCTGGGGCCCTCTCTGACCTAAGCTGCTTGGGAGAACAATGCAAGGCTGGGCCATGGGGCTCCTGGGCCTTAGCAGGAAGAGGGTGACTTGCTGGCAGCAGCTCACTGGAGAAGCAGAGGTCATGAAAGACTCCCAGCCCTTTCCCCACTGGGTATTTGGTGATAGGTTCCCCTCCTTGGGCCTCAGTATTCCCATCTGGGAAGAGGGTTTGCAGCTCATTGCCTGGGGTCCTGCCTCCTCGGGCAACCTGGGGTTGATCTTCCTAGATTAGTGCTGAGCTGCCTCCCCTCAGGTTTCCTGGCCTCCACCCAATCTGGCAGCCTCCCTTTGGCCAACACAACCCAAACAGTGGGTGCCAACACCTGCTTCTAGAGAGTCCACCCCTCCCCAGAATCAAGACCCAGGCTGTGGATCATCCTCCTCCGACAGGGAAGGAAACCAGGCTCAGAGAGCTTGAACAATTCTGGGGCCCCAAGCAAGTCAGCAGTGAGCTGAGGGAGCCCAGGTCTGGGGCACGTTCTCAATCTCTCCCCCCAGCACCCCCAAATCTGTGCACATTTATAATCATGATGGAACCAGTGTGAGGGACAAGTGACCTCCCTGTGCCAGTGGGCACATTTCTGGCCTCCCATGTCCTGTTTCTTCACCTGTATCACAAATGAGGCACCGATCAGTGCCTGTAAAAATACTTGGGAAGGCGGAAAATAGAAAGCTGACCTGTTATAAGCACCATTACATTCCCAGGGCTGGATAGAACACCCAGAGGGGGCGTTCCCTTCTCTTTGGGGAGTCACCTTTGAACCTACGCTGAGCTACCCAGGAACCCTTCCTCCTACAGGTTTCCCCACTCAGGAATTCAGAAATCTGTACACATATACATGCCCAGCCAACCCACACCTAGTACAAGATGTAGTCACAGACATGAAACACATGTTTGTGCATGCACACGTGCATGGGATATATGTGCAAAACACAACAATGCACATACGCAAGCATTCCCATGCACCAAGAGTCACAACAGCTTTGCGTGCACACAGCTAATTCGCATCCCGAAGGTCTCACTTCCTCTGGGGCTAGTGTGGGAATGATGTTCCTCTGGCTGCATTTCGATGAGTGCCCGGAAGTGTGCAGGCCTGGAAGTGGCTCTGTGAATCAATATTTGCTGCTGTTAATTATTAAAACCAAAGCTGCTACTCTGTGTCTGGAACGCACATCTCCAGAGTTCCCACCAGCTCTCCAGACCCAAACCTGACCCAGGGCCAGGTCTGGGGAGACAAGGGCAGGGAAAGTACAGCGCCTTCTTTCCAGGAGCCCCTGGCCCTGGGGATGCAGGATGGTGGGCAGCTGTGGGAGCTCTTCTGGGAAGATGCAGAGAGGCCTGGCGCTGAGCTGTGGGGCGGCCGTGCCCTTGCAGCACCCACAGCAGCAAGAGTTGACTTGGCCACAGCTCAGGAGGCACTGCCTCTTTCCTAACATCTGTCTGGAGGAGGGTGGGAAACCCAGCCAGGACACACTTCAGGGTCAGCCGGAAGGGCCCACAGAGGCCTTATATGTTCCAGATGGTGAAACTGAGATCCAGAGAGATGGTGGAGACTCACTTGTGCCAGTCAGCAGGTTGTAGCAAGGCCAGAGCTAGAATTCACATGCTCTGAAATTTGCTTGAGCCCTTTCCTCCCTGCCATGGAGCCCTGGCTGCCTTCACCACCTCACTGTGGCACTGTGGCAGTCTCCTCTGAGGTTGGTGGCAGTTAGGGCCCTTCAGCCACTGGAGTGGGGAAGAGGAAGAGGGACAGAAAAGGCCTAGAAGTGCAGGTCCAGACCCTTCTCTGCATTCCCAGTGTTCCTAGCTGTCTAGGGCAAACTATTTCACCTCTTGGAATCAGTTTTCTCATCTGTATAGTGGGGATAACATCTATACTTCTTGGGTTATGACATGATGGGACGTGCGAAGGGCCCAGCATTAAGTGTTCAAGAAAAGTCCTGTCTCCAAGGTTACCCCTCCACTTCCTGGCTGTCTCCATGGCCTGTCCCAAAAACCTATCCTTGAGGCTCTGAGGCAGAGCACCCAGAGTCTGGGAAGACACACAGAGGAGCCCGACCTATCTAAAGCTCCCAGGACTCTGGCCCGAGTACGCAGGCGCAGTGTTAGGGCCTGCCCCGGGCCGGCCGCCCCGGGGGCGGGGCTTCAGTGTCCCCGCCCCGGCCGCCGCGGCCCCGCCCCCGCGCCACCCGTACCTGGCGCCCCGCCCCCCGGGGCCAGGCCGCCCGGCGAGCCCAGCGTAGGCAGCTCAGCCACCGCGGGAGCCGAGAGCGCTGAGCTCTGCGCTGCGGGGGCCCGGGCCGGGGCGCGCGCGGGAGGGAGCCGGCCGGGCCAGCTGAAGCTCCGCTGGGGCCAGGCCGGGCTCGGGATGGCGCAGCCGCGGCCCCCAGCGCCCCCCGGCCGCCCGCGGAGGGGCTCGCTCCCCGCGGGGGGCGGCTGGCAGGTGAGGACCGGTCCGGGGCGGCCTGGCGGAGGGGACCCCGGGGCCGCGCAGCTCGACTTCGCCGAGCGCGGCAGGCGGCGCCCGAGCCTGGGCGGGTGTGTTGGCCCCTGGGTTGACACCGGGCGGCGGCCGCAGGGCAGGGTACACCCCTGCCCAGGGTCCAGGCCTTGGGCTCTTGCTGCAGCTGTCCAGGGAACCGACGAGCAGCCGGCGGCTCTGGGCTACAGCGGCACCGCGTATGTGCTACCGTGTGGACCACTTTCCGCCTTCCTTGTCCTGTCTGGGCCCTGAGTATCACACTATAACTTTGTGGTGGTGCTGCCCGAGATGGGGATCCCGCCCCCAATCTGGGCCACATCACTCCCAGCCTCCTTTCACCATGTGCCCGGGCGTCTGTTGCTGCCTGTGAGGCTATACTGTGGGTGTTACTTGTTGCTGTGTGTACACGCTGGGTGACAGTACCATGTGTCAGTGTTTATGGGGCTGTGATTCCCGGTGCAGCAAGGCGTGTGGTTTTGTTCCCGGCTGTTTGGTCACCTGAGTGGGGTGCTCACACTGCCGTGTCTCATGGGAGGAGCAGGTTGGGGGTGTCCCCTGACCCCAACAGATGCCAGGGCTGTCACAGTGTCCAGTTGACGTGTGTTTGTCTCCCTGTACTACAGGTGTGTGTCTGTGGTGTCTCCGGTAACAGTCAGTGGTATTGTCTCTTCCAAACTCACAGGTATTGGGTGTGTCGGGAGGTGACCATGGTGGACTTTCCAGTGTGAGTCTTACTGTTTGGACAGGCCTCAGAGTGTGCACATGAAGCGGCATTTGTATCTTGTGACCTTCACCAGGGCTGTGTGTGTATGTGTGGTGGGGGGATTGTACTCAGGTGGAGGTACAGTATTGGCTTGTGAGGATTGACAACTCCCGTGTTGGCCTTTTTAAAAAATCTGTCACGTTGTAAGATGGTGTTTGTTGTGGCTGTTACACAGTGTACACGTGACCCTGGTGGGGAAAGGGGGTTTGTAACTGTGGACAGGGGCCTCTGATGTTTGTTTTCCTGAACACCTGCCTTGGGAGTGTGTGTGGCGTGCCTTTCAGACAGGAGAGTGGTTTTGTGGTGTTTATGTAACATTGTGTACAGCTCTGCATAGGTGTAGGTGTGGGTTTGTGTTGATTATGTGTCTTTTGTGGTACATGGACCTGTGTATGAGTGGGTGTGCTGTTGTAAACTCAAGACTCCAACATTTATATTTGTGTGTTTGTGTGTATCTCTAAGAATCACAATGCACAGACCCCATGGATTTGTGTGTGTGTGTGCTTCTTAATACATGGAGTGTGTGCATGATGCACTAAGACTGTTTAAATATTAGTATACAGGCCTCTGTGTGTGAGCAGGAGAGGGAGAGAGCGTGTGCGCACATGTGTGTGTGTGTTTCCTAGTGTTCAACCTCCTAGCACATGTCTGTGAGCTCAGGCAGTCCCCCACTGGGCAGCAGAAACTGCCTGAGTTGAGCCTTGGAAGGGCTGGGGGAGGGGAACCATCCTGGAGACTGGGGGCTTCCCAGGCCCAGCCCCTAGCCCCTGCCAGTCACCAGCCAGCAGGGATGCCGCCTGGAAGGCGGGCTTGTAGAAAGTTGGTGCTGGAGAGGCCCATGCTGCCAGGTAGCTGGTAGACACTGGATTAACCCTATGTGCACCCTGGCTAGCCTCGGAATGGGCTGGGTCCAGTGTGAGACAGCATATGTGAGCTCATGTGTGTCGGCACAGGGGGCATCTCCTCACCCAAAGAGCCCCTAGCCCACACTGCGTGGGGGAAGGGTGGGTTGCCTGAGCAGAGGTCTGTGGCTGGTTGACTGGCTGGCTTCCAGGAGAGTTGGGTGGAACCGTAGATTCTCCTCTCCTCCTGGCTGGGCTTATCTCTAGAGGTGGGACCAGGGGCTCTGGTCTGTGTGCTGATCCAAGGACTGCAGACCTGCAGTGCATGGGAGAGATCTGGCTCTCCCCAGGGCAGCAGCTTCCTCCCTTAGGGCAGGGGTGGGCTGCCGAGGCCCCAGGACTTGGGCTGTGGACTCATTTTATTGGATAGCTGGTCAAAGCATGGGCTCTGTTGCCCAGAACCCACTCCCGCACCACACCCTGGGGCTGAGTGGGGACCCTGGCTGGCTGGGCATGGTCAGCTGGGCCACCTCAGGACTGACCTCGATCTCCCCACCTCTGTTGCAGAACACTGATCTGTTTGCGATGATTGAAAAGATGCAGGTGAGGAGTTATAGAAAGAAGTCTGTTCTGGGGAGCCACAGAGCTCATTGGGCTGGCGGTGGGGGGTCCTCTCAAGCGTCTCAGCCTCACACCTCTCTGAGGACAGGCTGGGAGCCTTCGACAGATCATGCCCGGACAAGAGAGTGGCAGCTGGCAGCTCAGAGTCCTCTGTCTGGAGGGGACTGGTAGTGCCCAGCCTGTCCTCTGACCTGGGGACCCATGCAGGCTCCAGCCCTCATCCCCGTGTAGGTCCCAGCAGAGCTGCGGTCAGCTCAACTCACCCCCATACCCACACACCATTCCCACCCAATGAGAGGCATCGCAGGCGCTTCAGGACCCTCTTGTGGAATGGAGGTGGGAGAGATGCCAGGCGCCTAGAGGCTGTGCTGCAGGTGGGGGAGGTGTTAATGAACCAGGCAGCCCAGGGTGCAGCCCTGCCGCAGCCTCACCCTCTCCCCTCCCCACCCGAGCCCCGCTCTCACAGGCCCTTGTCTGTCTGTGGCATAGGTGTGTGTCAGGAGGCAGGCAGGGGTGTAGTGGGGTGGGGGTCTTTCACTGATGTCAGCTCGCCCTCCCCAGCCCTGCTCTCGCTGCCCCCCTTCCTCTTTCTCTCTCAGCCTTTCATCCCCCATCCCCCTCTGGCGTATCTGCATTGATGCAGTCGCCCCCTCCCCACATGCCTCGCACAAGCAGGCGTGCACACCACCCCTGCCCCCACTCCGAGCAGCATGTGCATCCCCTACAGAGCCCCCAGCCGCTCGCTGCTGTGGAGGGCCAGGACTGGGGCCCTCCAGAGAGGCCTGAGGAATGAGCCACGCAGCGCCCTGCCTGAGGAGCACCCCCACTCTGGCGGGCCCTCCTTGGGCTTTCCCTTCTGCTCCGCAGGGCTGCAGGGCTCTGTCGGGGAGGGCACGTGGCGGCAGGCTGGGGAGGGTGTAACAGCGTGTTGCTTTCTCTTGCAGGGAAGCAGGATGGATGAACAACGGTGCTCCTTCCCACCCCCCCTCAAAGTAGGTGGCCAGGCCTGGCTGCTGGAGCAGACTCACGCTTGCGGGGTGGGATCTGGGCAGTGCCACAGCTGTCTCTTCTGAAGGAGTCCTCCTGTGTGCCAGCTGCCAGCTTGTGTGAGCAGGGGACCCAGGTCCCTGCTCCAGGAGCTTCGAGACTCCTTGCCATACCCAGGCCTCAGGGCAGCTTCTCCCTGCCTGCATCACTACACTTGCCCCTTGCTCCAGGCCTTGTTCCTCAGGCGTTTTCCCTGGGACCTGTGCCCTCAGCAGGAAGACTCCTGCCCGGACCTTGGCAGTGAATGGGCTCCTGCCCCTGAAGCCCCTGTCTGGGGCAGCGGCTATGCACGGCTCCCCTGGATGAGTACATGGTTTCTGGTGACTCAGGACCCCAGCAGACTAGCAGCTGGCCCTGGGAGCATGGGCCCAGGACAGAAGAAGTTTCCTGCCGTGTCTAGGCCAGAGTTCTCAGTGTTGGTGCCACCTGGGGACTTCTTAGCAGCTGGCAGTTGAGGGGGGCAGTAGACTACTACACTGGAAACTGTGGGTGAGGAGAAGTCTCTAACAAGCCCCCAGGGGGCCCAGAGGGGCCGCAGTGAGCCTCCAGGCTGAGAGCACTCCAAAGATGCCAGCACAGCACGCTTAGCCTGCTCCTACCCAGCCTTGTAGGGGGCACTCTGGGCCAATCCCCTGCTTCATGTAGAAGTTGAGGGCTGAGGCCATGGCCCTATCCCCACTCCTAGCCCCCAGGGATGGCTGAACAGTGTGTGCTGGGGAGCCTGGTAGGTGTGGAGGGAGAGATGCCCACCACAGCTGAGCCTCTGTCTGCTTGTATTTTGCAGACGGAGGAAGACTACATTCCCTACCCGAGTGTCCACGAGGTACCCAGCTGGATTCTGAGCCCACCCTTCCCTTCATCCTGGGGAGGTCCTCATGCAGGCCATCTGGACACCCAGGTCTTCCTCCCTCCCAGAAGGCTGACTGCAGGCTTTGCCTGGGGGGCTGGAGGCTCAGTTTTCAGACCAAGACTTCAGAGCCTGCTGGAGCCCTTAGGCTTTCTGAGCCAAATGTCAGCCTCTTGGGCAGGCTGGTGCTTCCAGCTCTCCTGCCTGCCTGCCCTTGTCTGTTGAGGCTGGGGCAAGGGATAGTGAGGCTGGGTCTGGGGGAAATGGCTGCAGCAGGGAGGTAACTGTGAACCTTGGGGACAACACAGTGCCAGGTTGTCCTGTGGTACCCCTTAGCCATGGCAGAAGGGACCCCGGTCTGAGTTGGAGGATGTCCTGGGGTCCCTATTGAGGTGCTGTATGGAGTGCCTTTCAGCCAAGCCCCGCTTTAGGTCCTAGGGCGAGAAGGGCCCTTCCCCCTCATCCTGCTGCCCCAGTTTGGGGGCTATTGGATCGAAGGCACCAACCATGAAATCACCAGCATTCCTGAGACAGAACCGCTGCAGTCGCCCACGACCAAGGTGAAGCTCGAGTGCAACCCCACGGCCCGCATCTACCGGAAGCACTTTCTTGGCAAGGTGGGTGGCTGGCTACAGGGAGCGGTGGATCACAGTACAGCCTCCTGGGAGACAGCAGAACTTGGGCAAGGCTGAGTCCCAGAGCCCCAATTCTCACTCCAGGCACCATGCATGTGTTCACTCATTCATTCAACAAACATTTATTGCAAAGGCAATAGGATGCTATAATGGTTAACGAACTGCAGAGACTCTACCAGCTTGAGTCCTGGCTTAGCCAATCACCACATGGGACATCAAGCATGTTGCTTAACTTTGATGTGCCTCAGTTTCTACCTCTGAAGAAATGGCGATAACAACACCCTTCTGAGGTTGCTTCAGGGCTTTTTTCTTTTTTTTTTTTTTGCGGTACTGGGGATCGAACTCAGGACCCTGTGCTTGCTAGGCAAGCGCTTATTCCACTGAGCTATATCCCCAGCCCCATGCTTCGGGGCTTTAATGAGACCATGCTTGTAAGACGTTTGGAATGGCATCTTCAGCAGGGTGGCTGCTTATCAGGGTGAGTAGTGAGCTCCTGTTGCCTTCAGCTGCCCTTTACTAGGTAGCAGGTATACACAGCAGTAAACAAAGTGGACCCAGGCTGGCCACTGGGCAGCCTGGAATGGGGGCTGGGAGGACACAGGCATGTGACATCTTGACCTGGACTGATGTAACCACAGCCCTGCAGCAGAGACCCTGCCTAGTAAGAGCTTGAAGGATTCTCACCCAAGGGTATTCCCAAGAATGAATGGGGGAGGCTGTGGGAGCTGGAGGGAAAGTTCCGTGCCAGGTGCTGTGTTGTTGACAACCAAAGTGGGGGAGGGTACCATGGTTTTGGGAGTCTTGTGGCCTGGGTGTGCATCTAGGCTCTTCCTTCTAGTGACAGTAGTATGCTGGGCAAGTTACTTATCACTGAGGCTGCTTCCTCATCTGTGAAACTGGGGGCACTGAAAGAATGCATAAAGCATGTAGAACCATGTCTGACACATAGTAAATACACGGTTCGCCATAATTGTCGTTCCATCTTCATAATCCCTCTCTGAGAACAAGATCACCCTGCATTCACAGCAGAGGAAACAGAAGCACAGAGAAGTGAAGTGAGTTGGTCAAAGTCATAGTTACTGAGCCTGGGCTTGGACCAGCTTTGGCTGACCTTCTGTTAAAACATACCGTGTGTGCTGATTGTGGTGGAGCACACTTGTATTCCAGTACTCCGAAGGCTGAGGTAGGAGGATCACCTTGAGTTTGAAGACAACCTGGGCTACACAGCAAGACCCTGTCTCAGAAAAAACCAAAAACATGCTGTGGGAAGGTTGGGCTGCATGTGTGTGTGTGTGTTTGTGTGTATTGGGAGGGTGGGGTGGCTCCCTGTGGGGTCGGAAAGCTATATGGCCTGACCCTTGGAAACATTAATGCTAACCATTAGGGTCAGGGGCTCTACTGTGGTCGGGGCTAAGCCATCCTCCCACTACACACACACACACACACACACACACACACACACACACCCAACCCATCCAGGTTCAGGAGCCATTGCCTGGGGACAAGCACAAGCAGACCTACGACCCCATTTCCTAGCTGAGCCCTTTGGGTGTGTGTCCCAGGCACCCACTGTGTCCAGAAGCTCACTGTGCTCTGGCAACTGGTGGGCTCCCAGGGACAGTATGTGCCCAGCATACATTTGGCACACAGAGATCTATTTTGCTACAGGGATGTTGAGTGACAGATGGAATAAGTAGGCCTTGAGCACGGCAGAATTTGAGGAGATGCAGTTTGAGGGATCAGAGGAGACATTATGACCAGGGTCAGGTTGGCACACAGAGGAAAGGGGGCCCTAGCAGCTGGCAGAGAGCAGGGCCATTTCCTGATTCCAGGTGGGTGCCCAGGGAGGCTGTTGGGCTCTGTTCTGGCAGGAGGAGGAAGCGAGAATGACTTTGGGGAGTGACATCCTGTGATCCCAAGCCCATGTCCTGCTGTGTGCTTTGGGATCCTCTGAACTTGGGGGGATGGTCCAGGGAAACTCCCCATCCCTTGGACTTCTTCCTAAATGCTTGCTACTCCTCTGTAGGCAGTGCCAAGCACTTGGAGGTGTGCCCAGGCAGACCTGCAGAACTGTCTGTCCCAGGTCCACTCAGAGTGCCCCTGAGCTCTTGATGTGTGGGCACATCCTCTGGCCCCCACCTCTTCTGGCTGCGGCCTCGGAGCACAGGTGTTCATGTTTAAACAGGATTTGCTTCCAGTATGATTCCCAGGATGGGCGTGGCTGAAGAGTCAGCTCTGCTTCCAGGGCTGGGGCCAGCAGAGGGAACCCAGGGTCAGTCTTGGGGGCCATCTCCTTGCATTTTAGCCCTTGGCTTTGGGTCTTCCCAGGCTGGAGCTGCCCAGCCTGGGCTTCCATATGCAGGTACTGTCCTTGCCACAGCCAGCCTGTAGGCCTTGTAGAGTGCCTCTTCGCAGCCCTTGCCCTCTTCTCCAGATGAAGCAGGAGGGCGGGAACCTACCTAGTCAGTGCCCTGTGTGCTACTAGATGCTTCACTTCCTGTTTCCCACAAGCCCTGATTTCAGGGGCCACAGAGCCACAGCTTGGGCAATCAGCTGGTCAGCTCACAGTCTGTCTCTCTTTCTCTTCTATGTACGGGGGCTTAAACCCAGAGCCTCACACATGCTAGTTGACCTTTTCTTATTGAGTACCTACTGTGTGTCACATCTGAGGGGGCAGAGGCCAGGAAACGGCTCTGCAGGTACACGTGTGGCCCTGACTTTGCTGGGGAAGAGAGAGCCAAGGTTCCTAGAGACACTTACTGAACACTGCGTTGATAGCAGGCATTTTACCTTTTGGAGTGTCTACCACCATTGAGGTAGGTGTCCTCGCTCCCATTTCATAGACTAGGAAAGCGAGGCACAGAGAGGTAAGGTGCCCTTCCCAAGCTGTCCTGCTGGGAAGCAGTAGATCTGCCTGATGCAGAACCCGGATACTTGCTATGTGGCAAAGGACCCAGTTTTGGGGTGAGCTCGGTTTCTGGTTTTTGGAGACCCCAAGTTCTGCCTCACCCTTCTCCCCGCCACACCACACAGGAGCATTTCAATTACTACTCGCTGGACACTGCCCTCAGCCACCTGGTCTTCTCACTCAAGTATGATGTCATCGGGGATCAAGAGCACCTGCGGCTGCTGCTTAGGTGAGGGCATTGTTGGCCCCGGGACAGCAAGGGGTGCTGAGGCCTAAACTCTGAGCGCCCACCTCATCTTACCCATATTGAGACCTGGGGAGGAGTCGGGACTTGCCTGAGGTCACACAGCAAGTGAGTGCCTCTGCCAGCCCCGGTGTCCACTGTCACCTTTGGTCCTCCCTGTGGCTGCCCCCTCTGGTCTTTTTGTGGAAGGCCCCCGTTCCCCGCTCCCACTGCCCAGCCCCTCACCGTGTGGGTTTCTCCTCTCAGGACTAAGTGCCGGACATACCATGATGTCATCCCCATCTCCTGCCTCACGGAGTTCCCCAATGTGGTCCAGATGGCCAAGGTGAGGCATCGGGCCCCCTAGCTTTTGGTGCTGAGTGCCCTGGGGCGCTGTGGGCTGTAGCTTGGCCCCAGGACACCCTTGGCTGCAGCTGTAAGCCTGTGTCCTATGCACCACAGCCGGTCTCTGCGGCCCTACCTGCCACTAGTTCCCACTGTGTGCGCATGCCCCAGGGACCTGTCCCCTCCTTTGTCCTTTGATGCTCTACAGTGCCTCAGACCCCAGTTCTCTGAGCTCCATTGTGAGCAACAGCCTCTGGTGTCCTCAGCATAGCCTGGCCTCCTTTTGGCTGCTGTCCACCGGACTTGGCTACTGAGGCCAGAGCCCCCTCCCATTTCCTTGCCCCCCTCATGGCCTCTGTGGTCTTCTCTCACAGCTGGTGTGTGAAGATGTCAATGTGGATCGATTCTACCCTGTGCTCTACCCCAAGGTATAAGCAGCTGGGGGGCCTGCTTGCTGAGGGTGGTTGGGTAACTATATGACTGAGCACATATTGGGTGCCTGCTGTGTGCCTGGTATTTTCCCTGAGTCTCTCTCTAATCCTCACAATAACCCTGCCAAGTCCACAGTCTGCAGAAGAGGAAGCACAGAGAGGTTCTAAAGATGCACAGCAGATAGGGAGGCCTGCGTTTATACCCAGGGGTGTCTTCCTTGCAGGCAGGCCCCATCAGCTCTGGAAACTCTGTGCTGCCTGGGGATCCTCCCAAGGCAGCCTGTGGTCCAGACCTTCCCTGGGTCACGGTCTCTTTCCGCTGGCCTTGCCTTCTCTCCTCAGAAGGGACCTGGGGAAAAAGCACAACATGGACACCTCCATAAGTGCTTCCCTTCCAGCCCTGGTGCTGCCTGCTGGCTCCAGTGTGGGACTAGAGGCAGGGGCTTCTCTCTCCAACCAGCCAGGAGGGCTTCCTGGATGCGGTGGTCCCTGAATGACGTGTAAGCCCCTGGCTGAAATCTAGAGTAGAGTGAAGTTGCTGAGGGGTGTTTGGAACCAGGAAAGGTGTTTGGAAGGAAGAGTCCCTCAGAAGGCAGGACCTACCTCTTGACGACAGAGGAAAAACCGAGTCCCTGGGGGCCTGGGAGGGAGGTTCCTAGAGGCCTGCTGGAAGTTCCTGAGCAAGTTGGTGGGACTTGACTGAGCTGCAGTGAAATGGGTGTGCCGAGCAGTGAGCTGGGTGCTAGACTGGAGTGTGGGTAGCCTTGGCCATGGCAGGCCAGGGGCTCAGGGCCAGCTCAGGAACCCAGGAGATCTGGGTCATGTCCTCACCCTGCAGACACTTGCAGGCGGGTGACCAGAGGCAGGTTGCTGAAGTGCTGTGCAACCAAGATGCAGAGGGGCCAGAGGAGTTTCTCCCCACCCCATCGGGCTTGCTTTGAGTATCAGGAATGATTCATGCAGTTCTGGGCACACGGGGAGAGCTCAGTGAACGGCGGTATGCAGTGCCATGTCCCCTGTGCCCCCTGCTGTCCCACAGGCTTCCCGGCTCATCGTCACCTTTGATGAACATGTTATCAGCAATAACTTCAAGTTTGGAGTCATTTATCAGAAGCTTGGACAGGTGTGCTCCTCCCCACCCTGCTTCCGCCCCACCTCGCCCTCTGCCTGGTACTCAGACTTCACAGGGCAGAGCGCCTGCCAGGGCACTCAGTTTCCCACAAGCCCTGGGGCCTCCCTGGGAACAGTGGAGCAACAGCCTCTGTTATTCCCGGCGCAGCCTGCCCTCCTTTCTGCTGCTGTCTGCCAGACTTGACCATTGAGGGCATGGTAGGGGTACCCAGGAGCTGCAGCTCCATGACTGTGACCGTGACCGCACCCCTGTGTGGTCCCCAGACCTCTGAGGAAGAACTCTTCAGCACCAATGAGGAAAGCCCTGCCTTTGTGGAGTTCCTTGAGTTTCTGGGCCAGAAGGTCAAACTGCAGGACTTCAAGGGGTGAGTCTTCAGGTGGGAGAGCAGAGCTAGTCTGACCCGGGACCCTTGGCAAGGGTAGCCCTATCCTGGCCCCATAGAGGCCTGGCTGGGGCTGGAGACTGAGCTGTGGCCTGGGGGCCCTGGGGCAGGTTTCGAGGAGGCCTGGACGTGACCCACGGGCAGACGGGGACCGAGTCTGTGTACTGCAACTTCCGCAACAAGGAGATCATGTTTCACGTGTCCACCAAGCTGCCCTACACAGAAGGGGATGCCCAGCAGGTAGCCTGGGCACCCATCTACCCGCTTCCCACTGTCTGCTTGTGGCCCCCACCTGCTCGTCCAGTGTCCGTTATGCTGGGCTCAGTGCCAGGCCCTGGGATGCAGGCATGGGAATGACCCAGTCCCTCCAAGTATGGGGCAGGAGAGAGAGGCTGCTGCAGTGCCAGGAAAGCCTCCACTTGCACATCTGTGAAGTGGGGATAGCAGTGCGCTTCCCTGGTAGGTGATCATAAGGGAGGGACACAAGCTAAGTGATTAGAATCAGGTGTGGAAGACAGGAAGCACCCAGTAAAACTGAACTAGTTCTGTGGGGAGCAGGGGGTGTTAAGGGGTCACATGGGGGCACTGAAACTTGGCAGACGTGGGAGTCAAGGATCAAGGATCAAGTCAGGATCAAGTGACTCTGACTGTGAAGGAGCTAGAAGAAAGAGGCAGAGAGCAGCTCCTGCACAGGCCTCAGGTCGGGAGGTGCACCGGGAGCTGAACTAAACTAAAGCGCTCGCACCTTGTCCTGGGCTTCCTGCAGGGTTATTTTCACACCCTGGTCACGTGAGAAAAGGGGAAGCGGTTGTTCCTTACTTTTAGTGGTTTTTTTCTTTTCTCTTCATTTTAGCTCACTGTAGACAATCACTTCTCTGTCGGCTCTGATTTTCTCTGCTGTCACAGTTACCAAGAAAATGAAAATAATAGGTTCTTACCACGTTTTTTGGGAGGGTGCAAATCCTTAGCTGTGTGCTCTGCCCCACCCCCAAGCCTCCCACCCCCAGGCCACCGCTTCCCCACCGTGGCCAGGCTGTGAAGGCCCGTGGTGGCCCTGTGCTCAGTTGCAGCGGAAGAGGCACATCGGGAACGATATTGTCGCTGTGGTCTTCCAGGATGAGAACACGCCCTTCGTGCCCGACATGATTGCATCCAACTTCCTGCACGCCTATGTGGTGGTGCAGGCCGAGGGGGGTGGCCTTGATGGGCCTTTCTACAAGGTGGGTGACCTCAGAGAGACTTGTGGGGGCCAACGGTGCCCCAGGCCTGGCGCTACCTCACTGGCAGGCCTCTGTGAGCCTCAGCTGTCCCCACTGAAGTGCTGTGCAACCAAGATGCAGAGGGGGGAGCCCTGTTGCTCCCAAGCGTTTACCCCTCAAAGAGGATGGTTGCCCTCCTCCACCTCCTCTACCCTCATGGTCCCTCGTGATCCTGAGGTCTCCCACCTGGCCCCACCTTTCAAATACAGGGCAGAGGTGGAGGACCTAAGTTTTGGGGACCAGGATGTCCCCACTCAGCAGCCACAGAGCCCCGCTGATGCAGTGACAGGACTGGAGGCAAATTAGGGCTTCCTGGCTGCCATGGGAATAAGCAGGTCCCAGATTCCCCAGGGATACCTGTCCTCCTTTCCAGGTCTCGGTCACTGCGAGAGATGACGTGCCCTTCTTTGGGCCCCCTCTACCAGACCCTGCTGTGTTCAGGAAGGTGAGAGGCTACCCCCAGTCCTGGCGTGGTCAGGGCTGGACTGAATGGTAGGGGACTGGGGCAGGGCACACATTCTGTCTCCTGGGGACCTGAAGCCCTGTGCAGCTGTGGTCTGGCTTTTCATTTTGATCAAAACTTTATTTTGTTTTGTTTTCTCACTATGTACTCCAGACTGGCCTTGAACTTGCTTAAGTAAAGCCCAGGTTCTTGAGCTCATGGCGATCCTCCTGCCTCAGCCTCCTGAATTTTTTTTTTAAACAAGGTCACAGAATAATAAACTGTATTCTTCATAGCAGACAGTGGCCTTTCCTTATTTCTGCTTTTTTTGACAGTCTTTCCTCTAAAATGTTTGAGGAGAGGCAGGCACGCTTCTCTGTCCACCTCTTAGAAACCACCCTGTTTAGTGTGCTCTGCTACCCCAGGACAAGGCAACCTGGCCTAATATGTGTGGGGTTTACTCCTCCGAAGGGTTGACTGCCATGAAAGCACACAGGGTTCCTCACAGGTGCCAGGGCTCAGATCTGAGCCCCAGAGATGCCCTTCTGGGAGGGTCAGGTGGTCCCCCCAGGCCCCATGAGGGCACAGCTCAGGAGCTCAGTCCAGGCCCGTCTCAGCTCAGGCCCTCGCTTCTGGTTCCTCTGACTCCCCTTTCTCATCCCCTCCTCATGGGGGGGCTCCCAGGGGCCTGAGTTCCAGGAATTTCTGCTGACAAAGCTGATCAATGCTGAATATGCTTGCTACAAGGCAGAGAAGTTTGCCAAGCTGGAGGTGAGGATGGGCCTTCTGGGCGGTTTTTCCCGCTTCTGGTTTAGGATTTCCTTTCTTCCCCCACCCTGCAGGGAAAGGCTGGGTCAGACTTTGGCCTTGGGGGGCTAACACTGTGTGTGTGTGTGTGTGTGTGTGTGTGTGTGTGTGTGCGCGTGCAGATTCTGGATGGGAGCACCACTTCCATCAAGGGAGAGAAAGCAGGACAGAGCCCAGAGGGCTGGGAGGTGGGCAGGCGGATGGTGTGCTTGGAGGGAGTTGGGGCCTGGGGACGGGAAGCAGGATCTTCCCGAGGAGCCCTGGGGACTGCTCGACCTGCAGAGCATACTGAATGAAGCCAGGGGCTGGGCCCTCTCCACTTCCTACTGACTGGGAGGAAGTGGCCCTCAACTCGGAGGGGGGCCAGGATACCAGGATGTGAACTGAGGGAGGTGGGGTTGATCACTGGGTCTCTCCTGATGACCCGTCCACAGGAGCGGACCCGGGCTGCCCTCCTGGAGACGCTGTATGAGGAACTCCACATCCACAGCCAGTCCATGATGGGCCTGGGCGGTGACGAGGACAAGATGGAAAACGGAGGTGGCGGAGGAGGTTTCTTTGAGTCTTTCAAGGTGAAGGACCCCCGGGGTCTCCTGGGCAGGGAAGGGGCTCAGGGAGAAGGCTCTAGTGGAGCCCAGGGCTGGGCTAATAGACAAGGTATGGGCGTGGCCGGAAGCAAGCTCTGCCGGGGTGGAGTCCTGCTTCAGTGGCCATGGGGGTGAAGCTTGGGGTGGACTCAACAAGGTGTGGGCGTGGCCAGCGGTGAGATGTTGGGGTGGAGTCTAGTGGGTGTGGCCCAGGTAGGGGGCCCATACTCAGGGCTTGCTCAAGATGTAGAGATGAGATCACTTTTGGGAACACAGACTTAGGGGGATGTGCTCTGTTTTGGGTAATTTGGGTCTGGGAGATTAAGGGGGGCCCTAGCTGGGGAGGAGTTAAGGGTGGAAGTGGGGCTTAAAGTTGGTGCACAGTCCACTTGGAAATTCATGAGGTTGGAGTCCTCGGGGTGGCAGGAAGGTGCTGCTGGTGTCCTGGGCTGTGGCTGGCAGATGAGCTGGCAGAGAAACGAGGAGAACCCTGCCTTGACTGAGGGAAGGAAAGAGAGGTCCTGGAGGGCCGAGTGTCTTTTGGAGAGTGACCTGGCCTGTGTGACCTACCCTGGCTATCCCTGGCTTAGCTTAGTGCTAAGAACCCAGACTCCCTGGTTCAGATCCCAGCTCCAACACCTACGCGTTTGGGCCTGCTCTGAGCCCCAGGTCCTGTTGAGTAGGATAATGACCACTTATCTAATTGTTGAGCTATTTGTAAAGCAATTAGATTAGTGGAATGTAAGTTAAAAACCAAAGGGCAAAACCCTGGCTCCTCCTCAGCAACAATTGTCCAAAATGGAAGCGGAGGAGATGGCGCACGTCTTTCCCCTGGACGGTGTGGCCCACACTTACCCAGTTGCAGCCCCGGGTCATGGCCTCAGTGCTCCTGCCCCATCCACCCACAGGAGGAGGGTGGCTGGTCCTGCAGGTGCCTAGCTAGGCCGCTTGAGTCTCAGCTTCACCCAAGACAGCCAGGAGGCAGGCGCTGTGGGCCTGCGCAAAGGTGTTAGCTCTGCCACAGAGAAGGAGCCCTGCCCCCAGCCACTGCAGCTGGGGGGTGGGAGGGTCGGGGTGGGTGGGGTGGCCACAGGGCCTGAGTATGTTCTTGGGGGGAGCTCCGGTGGTGTCACATCTAGTAGGTGACAGATAGGGGACCCACGTTAGCCTGAAGAATTTCTGAGGTAGCAGAGTCCACAGTTCAGGACCTAGGATTGGCATATGGGTTCTAAACCCACCTCTGCCTCAGTTTCACCTCTGATAAAGTGGGAATGATGGCAGCCCCTGCCATGCCTGGTGGATTGAATGGCAGAGCGGATGTGAAATACTTTGTTGCATGATAAGCATCCTGAATGTGTGGATTAGTCTGACAAAGTCAAGGAAGTGGGGGAGAGGTAGAAAAGAAAGAAGGAAGAGGGAGGGGGGGGAAAGACAGGAAAGGGAGCTTAGACACCCTAAAGAAGAAGAAACTGAGGTTTCTTAGGGCTCTCTGTGTACACATATGGTCATGACTCAGGGACTTCTGCGCTCCTTACGACGGCCACTTGAGGAGGCGCAGGGCATGGCGGCCTGCGTGGCTGAGAGGCTTGGGGAGGCGAAGTGGCTTGCGCAAGACCACCTGGCATGGGTCTGCCTAGGGTCATCCGGAGTGTAATTGGTGGGGAGGGACCAGTTGCCTGGGCTCCTGGGGTTGCCCAAGGTGGGAGCTTATGGAGCCCGTGCCTCCTCCACCCTGACCCTCACTCTCACAGCGGGTCATCCGGAGTCGCAGCCAGTCCATGGATGCCATGGGGCTAAGCAACAAGAAACCCAACACCGTGTCCACCAGCCACAGCGGGAGCTTCACGCCCAACAACCCTGACCTGGCCAAGGCGGCTGGCATAGTGAGTGTCCCCTCTGCTCCCCTGCTCCTCCCTGGGGCCCTCAGTGCTCCCCCCTCCTGAGGTCTGGCCCCACCTCTCTCCCTTGTCCTGCTGTCCACATGCCCTCCCTGGGCTCTGGACTTGGCCAGCTGCTGCTCTCCATGGGGGTTAGGTGCCCTGGCCGGGACACTGGGTGCCAAGCCCCTCCCCAGTTCCGGGGTCCTCTCCTCTTCCTGGCTCCCTATTCAGTTAGGTGTCACTCTCTGCAGGTCAGCTCAGGGGCAGCCTCTGCGTCCCATTCCTCAATGAGTACCTACTGTCTATTGTGTGCTGGGAACTTGGCTGCTGTGGTACCTACTGTCAAGCCTTGGGTTTCTGGGGGCACCTATTATGTGTCAGGCTGTGTGCGCCCACCTGGGCTGCTGTGTGCATATGCATTTTGTAAGCACCTACTGTGTGCCTGGCCCTGAGTTTCTGTGAGCACGTACTGTGTGCCTGGCCCGGGACTGATGTGTGAGCACCTACTGTGTCAGGAAATGGATTGTTGTGTGGGTGTCTACTCTGTGAGCACCAACTCTGTCCAGACCTGGGCTGCTGTGTTAGCACCTCCTGTGTGTCAGGACCTGGGCTGCTGTGTGACTACGTGATATGTGCTAAGCCCTGGATATCAGTGAATGCCTACTGTGTGTCAGTGAACACACTGCTGTGTGGACGTTTCCTCTGTAGCACCTCCTACTGTGTGTCTGCAGCGGCCAGGGCCTCTGTGCCTGTGGCTACTATCATGTGCCAGGAACCAGGCTTCTGTGTGGGCATCTCCTGAATGAGCAAGCCCTTCTGTGTGACCACTGACTGTCCACCAGGTCCTGTGGGTGTCCTCCCTTCCCACAGCAGGCATGCTTGGTGGGCAGGAGAAACAGGCCTGCGTCATGGGCTAGCTGCTTTGCACCACCTCGTGGCCACCCTGGACACTGCATCCGCTGCTGTGCTGACTCAGCCAGCCACCCAAGCACCTGTCCATTCACCTACCCACCCATCCCTCCACCCACTCATCTATCGGTCCACTCATCTGTCCACCCAGCCACCCATCCGTCTGCCTACCTGCCCATCCACCAACTTACCCAACCATCTACCCATTCATCTGCCCATCCACGCACCAGTCCACCCACCCATCCACCCGCCCACCAGTCCACCCATCTAGCCATCCGTCCACCCTCCCAGCCTGCCCCCCTTCCCCTTCCTTTCTGACTGTCTGCTGCATGCCGAGCCCTGCACTCGGTGCTGTGAGGCTGTGTCACGTGGCAGGAGGCACCTGTACCCCCCAACCTGCCTTATGGTCTGGTGTGGCTAGGGAAGCAAGGCGAGGCCTCTGCTGCCCGGCAGTCCCCAAGCCCACTGTCATCTGAGGGGCTGGCCCGACCCTCCCCCAGCTGCTCCCCGCCTCCCCACCAGAGGGGCCCCGGGGCCAGGGCCAGGCCAGTAGCGCCCACCACGGCGGTAACCAGACCCATTTCTGTTTTGTTTTTGCACAATGCCCCCTCTCTTTATGTTGCCTCTTTTCTCTTCCGTTCTTGCTCTTTCTCCCTCTCTCGCCTCCCCCTCTTCCCCGGCTGCTCTCTGCCTTCTTGTACCTTTCCCTCTGCCCACACCATCCCCCCTTCCCCTCTCCCTGCCCTGGCTTTCCCCTCTTTCCATCTCTCTGTAACCCTCACTCTCTGGGCCCGTCCCACCCCGTGTCCCCTCTCACGCATGTTCCTGTCTCCGTGTAATCACGCGTCCCTCTCGCCTCTCCGCACTGTCTGTCCCGTGCTCCGCTTCTCCCTTCCCTGCCCTGTCTCTCCCGTCTGGCCCCCTTTTGTTTCTCTTGTCTTTCCTTCCTCCCCTTCCTATCACTGGCTCTCCCTCTCTCTCTCCCTCTCTCACTCACTCTCTCTCTCTCTCTGTCCCCTCCCTCTGCTGCTTGCCAGTCATTGCTTATTCCTGGGAAAAGTGCAAGTAGATTCGGACGCCGGGGCAGTGCCATAGGCATAGGAACCGTGGAGGAGGTTGTCGTCCACAGGGCCGCCCGCTCTGGAGGCTGCTGCACGCGCTGCTCTCCGCTCGCTCTCAGGACGGAGGCCATATTGGGGACGTGGCCCCTTGCCCAGGACAGGCCCAGGGGCATGCAGGACAGAGTACCGGGACCTCTCTGCACCTGCTTCGGGGCCTGGCACCTGGACTAGAGCCAGTGGCCCTTGCCAGGGGCTTCTGACCCTCCCTGGCTGCTGCCAGGATCCAGAACCCAAAGACCCTCTGCCCAGCCGCACGTCCCCCAATATTGCTGGTTCTGCATGAAGCACCATCCCTGCCTCTGCCCTGGTCCCCTTCCCACCATGAACTGGCCTGAAGATCCTGCCCCTCTGTTTCCTCCTTGGGGCCCGCTTCCTGCCTGGGGCATCCACCTTGGTGTGTGTGGAAACTGGGGGGACCTTTCAGCTGCTGCTCCCCCAGTCAGTGCGGAGGTTCTGAGAGGGCGGGGGTGGCACAGGGGTGAGGGTGGGGACTGGGCATGCGATCTCATGCTCATCACCGCCATGAGGCTGCAAGGCCCTCGGAGCCCGGGGTGGCATGGTGGGCATTCTGAGGACCTGGCCTCACCCTTTCCCAGCCTGGGGTGGCTGCCCCAGCCCCCTGGCCCTGCCCTTCTCCTAGACTGAAATCTAGGCAGCTCTGCTGGGACCCCATCTCTGCTATCAGCCGGGAGGGCTGCCCAAATGCGCACCTCTGCTCCTTTCTTGCTCATCACTGCTGCTTTGGGGTAGGGGCATGGGGAGCACTGGGGCTCCCAGGGCAGCTGGGTGCTGAATTGGCGCCTCTCCCTGCAGTCCCTGATTGTCCCTGGGAAGAGCCCCACAAGGAAGAAGTCGGGCCCATTCGGCTCGCGCCGCAGCAGTGCCATCGGCATCGAGAACATCCAGGAGGTGCAGGAGAAGAGGTGGGTGAGGTGTGGGAGGGATGCTTGCTCCCCAGCCCTCCCCTGCACCCCGTCAGTGTCACAGCAGAGCAGGCAGTGGAGTGGAGAGAGCCCACCTCTGCGTCTTGTTCCCTTCCTGTCACACAGCACTCGGGGCCTACTCTTGTCCCTGTAGACCTGAGCATCAGGGACCTTGCCCAGGTTACACAGGCGACCAGGGGCAGAGCTGGGTTGGAGCCCTGGCCTGTCTGGCCATCCTGTGTCCACTGCCCACTAGGTGTAAGAGTGAGTGCTGGCTTTGGGAAGGCTGTGGGGTGGACTGGAGTCTGAACGTGTGCATTGGCCACTGTGTGCAGAGAGTAGCTTCTGGACACTGGGCTGTGACCTTGGGCAAGTGGCCGCACTCCTCTGAGCTTTGTTATCCCAGTCTGGAGCACTGGGGTAAAAAACCAGCATGTGGCTTCTGTGATGGTTTGGTTTCATGTGTGTCACACAGATTGGGGCATTAAGAACACTGCAAGAAAGGAGCTGGCAATGTCTTCACTGCCCCCAGGCCGCAGAGTGCAGTGTCTTCTGAGTTTAAGCCTTGGCACTGCCCGGTCCTAGCTGGGGGTCCCTTCCCATCTGAGCCCCCGTCTCATTATCTTGTCACGGGAAGGTGTCACACGTAGGACCGGGAAGGTATCCTGGTCCCGTCCTTCTAGCTCCTTTACTGCCTGCCTACTTATTGGCCAGCTCAGTTGAGGAGCCCCAGGGACAGCAGTGGGCTGGCCCCTGAGTGTACAAGGGGTCTATGACTTCCCCTCACTGCCTGCGCCTCATTCTACCCCAGTGCCAGGCCCTGTGCTGAATCCCTTCACTGTCCCTGTGTGCCCCACAGGGAGAGCCCTCCAGCTGGCCAGAAGACCCCAGACAGTGGGCACGTCTCACAGGAGCCCAAGTCGGAGAACTCTTCCACTCAGAGCTCCCCAGAGATGCCCACAGCCAAGAACAGGTTGGACTTGCGGCTCGCGGAACCTGGGCTTGGGTGTGGCGGGCTCATGCTTCCCATCCCCTGGGCTCGGCTGCCCAGAGACCTCGGCACTGCCTCAGGAGGGCATCGAGGAGGCTGGGCATCCTCTCAGTTCCTCCTCTGACGCTCTCTTGCCAAACCCTGGCATGAGGTGGTGAGCTGTGCACGTGCAGTCCCTGCCCGGGGGTGGCCAGTGTGCCATTTCCAGGTTGCCGGATAGGCGGAAAATAGAGCTACTGGCTGCGGTGAAGTGTGACTCGGGGCAGTCATACTGCGGGTGGGTCTGCAGGGCCGGTAACATTTGAACTGAGAGCCAGGCGAGGAGTCAGCCCTGCTGGGACCGGCCTGGCAGAGAGAAAAGGGTTCCAGGTCACGAGTGCCCCAAGTGTGGAGGCCCTGGGGATGGAAAGGGGGAGCCGGCGGTGGAGCCAGGAGGGCCAGGGGCTGGGCGGCACGCGGATGAGCGGTGAGCAGGGCTGGCCTGGCGCCTCGGGGGCTGCATGACAGCTTTGGGTTTTATCCTAAGGGACACGAGGAGGCTTGGGAGATTTTTTTTTTTTTTTCTGTGCTGGGAATTGAGCCAGGGGCTCCTGTGTGCTACCACTGGGCTGCATCCCCAGCCTGTACCTACTTAGAGACGCAGCCTCATGCTGTGGCCCAGGATGGCCTCAAACTCCTGCCTCTGCCTCTAAAGTAGCTGGGGTTACAGGTGGCCCTGTGGGAGTCTGAATGAGGAGGAGGCTCAGCTAGTGTGGCCGTGGGTGGTGCTGTGCGGGGAGGGCTCGGGACGGGGAGGAGGCAGGGTCAGAGGGGGCCGCCTCTCCCTCAGCCCACGTTGGTTGCTCCCCTCTCTGAGTTGGCCTCAGGAGGACCGAGAGGACTCAGCTTGGGCTGGAGAGTCCAGGAAGCGGAGAGGCAGCAAAGGGTAGGTGACAGGGACCTCGGCAGGACCTACCAGTGGTGGACGTTTGAAAGACAGATTTGTTTTCTGGGATCTGAGGGAAGTGAGACTCCAGGCAGGAGACAAAATCTGTGTGGAGAAGACGGGTTAAGAAAGTAGATTGTGGGCTATCTCTGTTCTCCCACCTACGGCCAAGTGACCCTGGGCCGTGTGCCCACCCTCTCCTGTCTTGACGTCTCCTCCTCTGTAAGAAGGGTCATAAAGTGGCAGCCAGGAGCTAACTCAGGTGAGTGCTTAGCCCAGCACTGGGTACCGAACCCTGAGCCAGGGAAGCTGTGAGAGGGTGTTGAGCAGGGGCAGGACTCGGGGAGGGTGCAGGAGTCCAGGGCAATCAGAGGCCTGAGGAGCTGTGCTGAGGCTGTGAGCATGCCCACTGGCTGCAGGCTGGGCCCCCTGGGCAGGAAGCGAGGGAGCAGGGCCTGGCCTGGGCCGCTGCGGGTGGGCGCTGGCTAACGGGGCGCCGTCTGTGGCAGAGCGGAGACAGCAGCCCAGAGAGCAGAGGTGCTGAAGGACTTTTCCCGCTCCTCGTCCAGTGCCAGCAGCTTCGCCAGTGTGGTGGAGGAGACGGAGGGCGTGGACGGGGAGGACACAGGCCTGGTGAGACACCCAAGGGGCTGGGTGTACCTCAGCGGCCTAGAGCGGGGCTCTTGGGTCCCTGGAGGTGCTCTGGCTGGAAGTACAAGCCTGGCTGAGGCTAAAATGTGATGAGGGGACCCAGGTCAGAGAAATGGCACAGACTGACCCTCCCTGCTTTGGTCCCTCCATGGTGCCACCTTGCTGTCCAGGGAGCCCAGTTTTGGGATTGTGAAGACCGCCGAGCCTGTCTGGAATGCCCTTCCCATCCCTCCTACCCCTCTGCCTGGTTGACCTGCCCTTTCTTCTGGCCAGCTTTCCCTCTACCTTCTTTTTTTTCCGGTACCAGGAATTGAACTCACAGTCTCACGCTTGCCAGGCAGGCGCTCATGCCACTGAGCTATATCCCCAGCCCCTTCCTCTGCCTTCTGAAAGCTGTCCTTGACTACCTGGCCCAGCAGAGTTATACTCGCTTTATACTCTCGCAGACCCTTGGACTTTGCCCTCAGCGCCCTTGGTCATTTTTCATTCAGCAGACCTTCGATGGGCACCTGCTCCTTGCCCAGCTCATTCCTGGCCCTGCCCGGAACAGGACAGGCCGTGACCCTGCATGCTGGCCTTCTAGATGGGCATCTGGGCCCTGCTGGCCTCCTAGACTTCAGGCTTCCTGAAGGCAGGGCCTGGCCTGGGAGGGCATCCGTGGATATATGCGTGACCTGCCGCGGGCATGGCAGACTCTGAGGGCAGTGAGGGGAGCTAACCTCCCTGCCTCCCCAGGAGAGCGTGTCGTCGTCAGGGACGCCCCACAAGCGGGACTCCTTCCTCTACAGCACATGGCTGGAGGACAGTGTCAGCACCACCAGCGGTGGCAGCTCCCCAGGTAGGGCGTTGGCCTCCTGCAGAGGGCGGGATGTCCTCAAGAGTAGGGCTGAGTTCAGGGACTGGGTCTCATGCCCGTGGCGGGTACGGGGTGTGGCTGCCCCTGCCTTGGGGGACAGTGGTGGGTTGTGGTCTGGGGTAGATTGGAGGGCTGGGGGCTTCTGGGAGTCCCAGAGGGCGGGTGGCAAGGAGGTGCATTAGGGCGGGGATCCCTAAAGAGGGACCAGGAGGGCCTGGGGAGCACCTGTGCCAACTACCCATCCATGCCATCTCCCTGGTGCCTCCCCCTGGCAAGTGAGGTGGCTCCCTCCTGCCCCCCTCCCCAGGCCTTTCCCGGTCACCCCACCCAGACGCAGGCAAGGTGGGGGACCCTGCGTGTCCCGAGATCAAGATCCAACTGGAATCGTCTGAGCCACACACTCCCCAGCTGGTATGAGCCCCCGGGGGTGGGAGTGGGGATGACGTACCACACTAGGGGCTGGCTGTTGGGAGGGTGTTGAGGTGCCCAGAGGTCAGGGGGTTCCGCTGGCCAGGACAGCCTGGGCCCAGCCATGACTTGTGCTTCCCTGTGTCTCCTCCCCCTTGCTTCCTGCCTTGTGGCACCCCTATCTGCACAGGGCTGTTAGCCGGCCACCCGGGAAGTGGAGCTGAGCAGGTCAGCGTGGGCCCCGGGGCTGGCGTGCAGGCTGGGCAGTGGGGGGCTCTGGGTGGGGCGGGTCCTCCAGGCTGGTCCCACCACCTGGGCTGCGGGCTCCTCCGCTGTGCGGTGGGGCAGCTTAACACTGCTTCGCCTCCACCCAAGAGCTGTTGGGAGGGTGAGACGCAACCTGGAGGGCGCTTGCTGACCGCTGAGTTGGGGGGGACACCTAGAGCCAGGGGACCCTGGCAGCAACCTGCACTTCATGATGTCTGCACCCCCCACCCCCGTCCCTGCAGATGAGGCCACAGAAGCACAAGGTGAACAGGCTGTGTCACATCCAGGCTGCCAGGACTTCCACCCCGAAGGCCAACCCCAGCCCAGCTCCCCCTGCTTCCCACTTCCCCTCAGCCGCTCCGCAGGGCGGAGCCACCCAGACCTGGGGCCGGGAAGCTGCTGGCACGTCCTCACGGCCCAAGCAGGGGGTCTGGCCTTGACCAGGGAGTGGTCAGCTGAAGCAGGACTGCAGGCCTGGCTTGCTCCACCCTGGGCCTGCATCACCCCAGCTGCCCCTCTGGATCAGGGGAGCGAAGTGGGCGAGGGAGGCCGGAGCTCCGTGCGCAGCGCTCGCTGTGGAGGTTGGAGTGTGAGGGCGTGGAGTAAGCACTGGGCCGGTCTGGCTTCTGATTCGGGTTCTGCTGTGTGGCTTTGTGTGTCCCTCTCCCTGTCTGGTTGTCTCTGCCACAAGTGGACAGGATTCTTGGAGGTCACTGGAGACCGTGATTCTGCTCCCCTGGCCCGGGGAGGGGGGATTGTGCCCCTGGGGCTTCCCATCACACTGCCCTGCTTCTTGAGGTCCCCAAAGCCCCAGGTGGGCTAAGGGCCTGGGAGCTGGTTGTGCCCACTGCCCCACCTGGACCCCGAGCCCCACCACAGATCTGCCAGTGCCCTTCCACTGCCTACACGTGACAGACCAGTGACCTCTTCTCGGGAAAGGGGACCCACCTGGCTCCTCAGCCAGTGCCCAGCTTAACCCCTGCACCCGCCGCTCCCGGCACTCTGGGCTGAGGGGTCTCCACCAGCCTGGAGTTGCAGGCCTCTCCAGCCCTTGCGCTGTGGAGGGGCAGCCAGGCACAGCTGCTGTGCGTCCACGTCCTTGTGTGTGTCTGTCCACACTTTTTAGGTGCCACGCCAAAGGCCGGCCTTCTGGCCCCACCCCCACTTGGGAAGCCCCGTGGCCACGTGTATGTTGGTAACAGTTGTACAAAATAAATTCTATTTATCGCTATTGTATCTGGAGTGGGGCTGGCTTTGTATGCACGCCACTCTGACTGACTACAGACAGATGCCCAGATGGAGACACAAGTCTGTCCCTGTCAGAGCTGCTGGGCTTGGGGACACCACAGTCAAGCCACAGGGTCTGTGACTACTGGCCATGGCTTCCTCTCTGGGTACTGCCCTTCCTTTCTCTCTGTCCCCTTCCCCACAGCCAAGAAAGCATGGCTTCTGAGACAGGCAGGCCTTGAAGTCCTGGCACCATCTCTTAGCAGGGTGGTATTGAGAAATTTAGCTTCCCTGATTCTGTTTCCACTTCTGTAAAGTAGGGGCAGTAGGGCTTCTCCTGGGGTTTGTTGCGCAGGTCCCATGAACTTGTACATGCGAACACCTAGCACATGGCCTCTGGCACACAGTAGGTGCTCAATTAATGATGCCTCTTTTTCTCATGGGCAGTGTACCCCAAGAATTTCCCTCATGTGGCCACCAGGGGGCACCAAGAGATTGCTAAGCAGATGGCAAGGGCGGCGGAGGTGTGTGGGGCAAAGTCCCAGCCCCGGAAGACCAGGATAGGTGGCTCAGTAGACTACAGGGTGAGAAGCAGCTGTCAGTGTGCAGGGCAGCGGGGTGGGGTGGGGTGGTGGTGTCCCTAGGGGAGGGAGCTGCGCGTGCGGGAATTGTAGACGGCAGGGTATCCTGGCATCGGAATGACAGGAAGATGAGGCCAGAGGGCTAGGGCTGTTTTCCAGGGTGGGCAGCGGAATGCAGAAGCAAGAGGCAGTAAGTGGAGACCAGCGTGGGGGCTGCAGGGCAGCACAGTGGAGAAGCTGTTCCTGGGGATAGAGTGGCCAGGTACACAGGGGCTTGGGAGGCAGGAGTGACTGGATGGGTCAGGCCTGAGGGGCTTGGAGCTGGGAGGGGTTAACAGAGCCCCCAGGGCCCAGCCTGGGTGTCAGGTGGAACCACAGGGAGAGCAGGTTTTAGGGGTGAGTTGGGGGACAGTGGCCTTGGGGTGAGCACTGAGCCAAGCCCCAGGGTGTCAGCCATGACTCTGTTCTCCCACTCCCTACCCAGGGTGAGGCTGGGGTCACACTGGCTGCTCTGGGAAGGGCATGGCTTTCCTGACAGGGCCCTTCCAGGACCCTCAGATGCCTCAGGCCACCCAAGGGCTGTGACTCACCCCAAATTCAACCTCACCCGGCTGGGTTTGGCTCCAGGCTGCCTGGGCTCAGGATCCCTCCTGGCCCGCCCACTCCTCACCATGTCTGACCCTTAGCGCCCCTCGGGCCCTGGCTTTACAGCACCCTTGGCTCCCCAGCCTCTTGCGCTGTCCACCCTTAAAAGCACCAAGAGCCACAGGCCCTGCTCGGGGCTCCCAGGAGGCAGCTCGGAGTTCCTTCCCCTGACCTTGCTGCTCGGGGGCTCATTTCCGGTTCGTGCAGCAGGACGCTGACTATCCTGCTGTTGCAGGTACCTGATGCGGAGGGTCAAGGTTGTGGTGCGGCAGTGGTGGGTGTTGAGGCAGGGATGCTGGGGATCAGCCCTTAGCAAGGATTGGATCAGCAAATCTTCGGGGAAGGAGGGATCAGCACAGTGCTCAGAGACACCAAAACCTGCCGGCCCAGCGCAGACATTCCGCCTATAGGTCCTGAGCCACAGCAGCACAGATGGGGGTGACAGTCTCCTCATGTGCCCTTCTTGCTCCATCCCCAAACTGACAGTCAGCAGTGGGCCCTGCTGTGGCAGACACAGGTAGGAAGCCTGGTGAGCTGTGCCACCTGCCCATCTGCGGAGGGGACAGCCCCTGGTCCAGCCCAGATCCCTGCCCCAGGCCCTAAAGTAGGGCCAGAGGATCCTGAGGACTGACTGGCCTCTGGGATCAAAGTGTCCAGTGTTGTTTCTCTTGCACCTGCGCCAGCTCTGCACCCGCCCTGGGCTCTGAGGTGGGGAGGGCGAGTCAGGACATTGACCCAAGGCTGGAATTAGGGCCTGGGCGGGGGGCAGCGGGCTCCGGGAAGCTCTGGGCTCTGTTAGAAATAACCCTGGTGGTGGAAAAATCAGCCAGACCTTTCTCCGGATGGACAGAACAGGAGGGAAGAGGCCTCCTCCATGGGGGGCAGGGCACACCCAGCATCTCCATCTCCTCACCTCCTGTGGTGACCTCCCTGTCCCTCTAGCACCTGTAAAACAGGACAGAGCCTCACCTGGGGCCACCAACAGGTTGTCGTGTCTCCGAGGTGGCTTGCGTGGTGCCTGGTGCAGAACCCATGCCCCAGCTAGGGTCTCCCTCACCCCCTCAGCCAGGTGTCCCTGGACGTCTTGTCCGACACCACGACAGCTTTCCCAAGGAGAAGGCTGCAGGCCCACGCTGGCCCAGGTCCAGGGGCTGGGACCTGGACCTTCTCTGCTGTTTCGGCCACAGGGGTGGCTCAGCCAGGGACCCTGGAATGTGGAGGTCCCTCCCTCCTTCTTGCCCCTGCCCTACCAAGGGGACAGGCTGGGACAGAGCCTTCTGAAGTAACCAGATCTGGTTAGCAAGGCTAATTTTAAAAGCCACTCTGGCTGCCCCACGGGCCCTTCTGGGAAGCATGAATGTTGCTGTGTGTGCTCCTGGGAGGGGCTCCGAACCGACTCCCACTTTTGTCCACAGTGCTGGAGACCCCAAGCTGGGCCCCAGGGCTGCCAGGCTGGGACTCCATGATGGGGCTCAGGAGGCTCAGGCTCCACAGTCCACAGAGGCCAGCTCTGGGGGCTTTCAGGACCCTCCCTTGCTGCTCTGCTGTCCTGGAGATGCTCTGGGCAGGACCTGTTTTCATCTCAGCCCGTGCCCCTTGGCCTCCGAGTCCCTGCTCTGCCCCGAATCCCTGACCCAGAGTCGCAGTGGCTGAGCCCCTTGAGAGGCCCATCCTTTAGGAAGCTGGATGTATGCGCCAGGCATGTGGGGTCCATGTGGGAACAAAGGTTGAAGGTGGGAACTGGGGAGAGGGCAGTAGTCCTGGGGCCGGCAGGAGCTGTACCTGGGCGGGAAGGGGCCAGGTCCGGGCATGACCCGGGCCATCTGGCCAGGCCAGGTGCCAGCAGGAGGAATGAGCTCCAGGCACATGGCTGCCAGACCTAGCAAATAGAAACACCTGGTACCCAGTTAAATTTGAATGTCAGACAAACAAGGAATAATTTTTAGTTTAAGTATACCTCATGCAGTATTTGAGGCATACTTATAGTAAAAAATTATTCCTTGTTTGTCTGACATTCAAATTGAACCGGGTGTCCTGTGTTTTGTCTGGCACCCCATCCAGGGAGGCTGCAGGAATGAGGGGAGGTTTCTCAGGGACAAGAAGTTCTATAGACCAGTCTGATGGGGGGAGGCACAACTGGGCCCCAGGGAAATCCCAGCGTGATGGGCGAGACACAGCTCCGGCCCTCAGTCTTCCAGGGGTGGGGACGGTCCGTGGGTGCTAGTGGGGGGCACATGACACCAAGCATAGTTACCTTCTTGGGAGCCACACACAGCCAAAGGGAGGGACTGTGTGTGCTCTCCCGAGTCCCAGAACAGACATGTTAGGCTCTGTATGTGTTTGTTGAATGAATAATTCTTCCAACCCATCCCATGGGGCTGGGGCACATGGTCAGCAGGGGGCTCCAGCACCCTATCTTCCACGCCCCTGGGAGCCAACTGGAGGGTGTACTGTCCCCAGCCCCTGGCTCCCCAAAGTGGGCTGTAGGGGGATGGGGAGAGGCAGAGGGGGTGGAGGGAGGAGGCCCCTCTCTCTCTATCCCAGCCCTCCCCAGGCCCATGTTGGAGTTCAGCCCTGGACAATGGTGTACAGGACTAACTAAGGTGGATGGTCTCTGGCTTCTGGGGGAGAGTTGGGGCTAAGGTGGAGGGCCACGCCAAGGAGGCCCTGCCCACTGCTCCTTGGGGGGTGGTGTAGACAAGCCAGGGGGTTCCTGCAGCCCAGGAAGTAGGGGTCCTTGTTTCTGGGAAGGTAGGATTTGGTCTTTTCTACTGTGGCCCATTAATCTCAGACTTGTGGTTCTTGTATCTCCCTGAGGGCAGGGTGACTTAATCACGGTTTTTATTCACTTACTCACCCATCTGTCCGTCCATCTGTCCGTCCGTCCATCTGTCCACCCATCCGTCCATCCGTCCGTCCATCCATCCGTCCGTCCATCCATCCATCCATCCATCCATCCATCCATCCATCCATCCATCCACTGGCTTGCTCACTGGGTGGCCTCATTCACTCACCATCCCTGGGATAAATGCTCCCTGGACTCCCTGCCTGGGCCTCCCAGTAAAGGGTCTTAGCAGCTCATCCAACCCCACCAGGAACACCTGGGCCAAGGCCAGCCCTGCCGCTGGTCCCTGTGCCCTTGGACAAGCCACACACGGTCCAGAGCCTCCACTTCCCCATCTGTAAAGTGGTGCATCTCCCTCCTAGGGTTCCGTGGGGATGCAAGAGACGTCTGCCTGAGGGGGGCTGTCGCCACTGTTGGCTGCTATTACCATCCGTTCCAGGCCATGGGGTGGCAGGCAGGGGCTGCCACTGGCTCCGTGGCCGGTGTCTCCTGAGCCTCTCGGGGGAGCCGGCTTCCTCTTGGGGCTGCACGACCTCACGCCCAGCCCTCCTTTGCCGGGCAGGTTGGCTCCTCGTAGGTCCTTCTTGTTCTCCATGTGGCAGTGATGCCGTGAAGAAAGGCAGAGGCAGAGATGAAGTTAGGGGCAGCTCTCCTCACCTGCACTGGGAGCCTCGCCCTTCCTGCTCTGGCCCCCGGTTCCCCAGCGTTGCAGCAAGGGGGCTGGGCCGGACACCCCACCGCGGCCTGGCCAGGCCTCTGTGTCATCCTGTTAGTAACGCTTTAGTGCGGAGCCTATAATCATATCTGTCCCGGGAAGAACTAACCTAGCGTTTCTTTAAATTGGGCTCTAATTGTGGCTTTTAGTAGAGTCAAATGCGCCCCTATCCCCCAGCTGGTGTGAATCAGTGAGGCTGTCCTGGCCTGCCCTGCCAAGCCCAGGAGTCCCCTGGGCCTGTTTTCCCATGGAGCCAGCCATGGGACCGTGGCTGATGTCTTTTGAGGAGCAACTGCATGCCGTATCCCGGGCTGGGCACCTCTGTCCAGGTGACTGTGTTATCTCACCACAGCTCCGGAGGGGAGCAGATATGGGGACCTCTTTTTAAATGGAGAGACTGAGGCCCTAGAAGCGAAGTCACTTGCTCAAGGCTGCTAAGCTTGCTGTAGCAGGGTCTGGGTTTGAATCTAGCTTTACCAGATTCCAGGGCTTTGTTCTCAACTTGAGGCTAAGTGTCCTACTCAGACACAAGCCTCCCTCCTGGGCGGCTCCACGGGTCACTCAGGATCAGCTGAGTCCCCATCATGGCCCTGTCCATTCACATCTGGTCATGGCCCCATCCCCACCGGTCACAGAATCCCTTTTCCTCTGCCTTTTCTGCTCTGCAGCCTTCCTGCCTCCAGCTCGGACTGTGTGCCTGCTCGCCCCTCCCCAGAAATGGGGAGCCAGGCCTGAGAGGGGGGTGTGGGCAAATGAGGCCAGAGGCAGCGGCCCTGCTCCGGTGGGCGGGGAGCCTGCGGTTCCCTGTTTGTTCTGGAGATCCCAGCCGCTTCCCCGAGGAGACAGCCAGTGGTTCCCAGGCCACAGCCCTCAGGCGGAGCCAGACCACGGCTGGCCGGCCGGGGATTCCTGTCCGCCAGCCCACTGGGCTCCACCAGGCCCTGGCGCTGGGTGGTCTGGGCAGTGGCCAGGTCAGCCTTGGTGCTGCCATAGGGCAAGAGCCATGACCAGAGCTAGGCATGAGGCCACTTTGCTAGGAACAAACAGGGGTCCCAGAGGCCAGGGGTGGGTGGACATGGGGCAGAGGCACAGGGAAGAGTATCTTAGGGTTGCCCAGGAGGAGGGACTCCAAGCCTCAGTTCCATCTGAGGGCCCCAGAGAAGACGCCACCCACTCCAGAAATGTCACAGTTGGATGGTTTGACCCAGTCACTGAATTGGCTCAGACAGGAGCTCACCTTAGAGGCCAGAAAAAAGTCAGAGTTGACTGGCAGGAGACTTGGACCCTAGCCCTGTCCCTCTGTGCCTCAGTTTCTCCATCTGTACGATGGACAGGGAAACAGGACTCCATGTTTGACCAGGGCTTCTCCAGTGGCACTCCCTGTGGGGAGGGTGGGCATTGAGCCAGGAGGACCCCAGCTGGTCCTAAATCATCCTCAGGGGCTTCTCTTTGTCCCACCTGCTAGTGAGTCACCAAAGCCTCTCTGTTCCTGACTCCCACCAGTGGGATTTGGAGTCTGACAGACCCCAGCTCACACTCTGGCTCCTGGGTCACTGTGACTTGGACAGGTCATTTCCTCTTCCTACCTCTGAATACCACTGTGACCCTGTCTGTCGCCTGTGCTCTCTCCCTGACCCTAGACCACTTAGCCAGCTGCTCCACCCAAAATCCAGAGGATACCTCCACCTCAACATGATCCAAATCCAACTCTATTTTCTCCCCAAATCCTGTCCTTCACATGTATAAATGTCACCTCCCTTCACCAGGCACACAGGCCAAAGATTCAGGGGGTATCCGTGATTCCACTGTTTCCTCTGCTGCCCATGGGCCATCCACCAGCAACCCCTGCTGGCTTCAGCTCCCCAAGGTGTCTGGGATCCAGCTCCCTCCCACCCCTACCACCCTCAGCTGGGTTCAAGCCACCATCACCTCCAACCAGGATGACAGAAGGGCCACCAGCCTGTGCTGTGGTGTCGCTCCTGGCACTCCCCAGCTCCCCAGGCTCCTGGGCTCCTGGGCACCGCAGCCGGAGTAACTTTTCCAAAGCATACCCAGTCACCTCTCTCCACGCTTCTAACCTCCAGTGGCTTTCTTGTGTGACCAGAAGGAAATCCTGTCAGGTCACCATCCTGCCCATGGCCCCCCAGACACGTTGAGGGTGAAGTTTCCCATGAAACCTGCCCTATACTCTGGTTTCTCTTCAGATCGTACAAATTTTCCCCATGAAACCTGCCCTGTGCCTTCCTCTCTCCCTGACCTGCTGGCTGCCCTTGGGGTGCAGCCTCAATACTGGCCATCTCTAGCAGCCACGGCACCTAAGCGGGGAAGAGGCTAACGCTAGGACCCTCAGCCAACTGTCCCAGGGCAGGGGTAAGGATAGTACCCACTAGGCACCCTCACCAGGACAGGGGCCATGCCATGTTTCCAGTCCAAGAGGGCAGGATCTCAAGCCACTGATTCCTTCCACACACCTGCCACCTGGAGCTCACAAAGTTACTCTCCTGATGCCTCCTTTCTATCTGCCCCTCGCAGGAGGCTGTGCTTTTAAGGCCAAAGAGGCCACAGACAGCAATGGACTCCAATGAGCGGGTGGCTGTGACCAGCCAGACCCCGGCCCCACCCACAGACACTAGTCCTCTTCCCTCCTGGAGTGCCAGTGAGGAGCCCTGACTGAGATCCAGCCCTGCTAGATGCCAAAGGACACACAGTGTGACTAAACGGGTGCCCTCAGAGCCACACAGCTGGCTTTGAGTCCTGGCCTTGGTTAGCAGCATGACTTCCAATAAGTTACCAGATTTTTGCTAGTGTGCATCATGGGGACTTAGTAACCATGCCCAAGGCCCAGGGTACACCATGGAAGCGTCCTCTGTTGCTATGTCCACGGCTGTCACTGCACTCCAACTCCTAGCTCCATGAGGCTTCCGACAGGCAGGAGGGAGGTGGCACTGGCTGACCCCCCTTGGCTGGCAGGTGGCCCACATGCCCGCCCCACCCTGAGGGTTGCACAGACTTCAAGGAGCCAGGAAGGGGGCTGGGAGCGAGATTGAGGAGCTTCACAGGGAGACCAGGAGGAAGCCACACAGGAACTCAGAGCCCAGATCCTCCTCTGAGAACTTAATCTCCCTGCCAGCCCCACCGGGTGGGGGCATCGCGGTGGGAGGTCTTCAGTTTAGCCACTGGGCTAATTATAAACTCAGCTCTGCCCTCTTGGGGCTCCTAGGGGCTGAGGGGGCCCAAGGGTCTGTGTCTGGTGGGGCTGGGCTTGCTGTCTGTGGACAGATTAGCACCTCAGAGCCAAGGGGAGAGCAGGGGCCAGGAGCTGGGCTGACCTGGGTGCCTTTGCAGCTGTCGCCTATAGGCCATGGAGCCTGGAGCAGGTTACCATGTCCCCTCTGCCAGGTGTCAATTTTTCCACCTGTCCACCTCACCAGATGCCAGGGGACAGGTGCAAAGCATGCTGCCAAGGTGACACGTTTGTGGCCATGTCAAAGGAACCTAGTAGGTGGTATGGTACACAGTAGGCATCAGATTCCTCCTGCTCTGTATCTCAGGGCATTTGGCTTGCTGATCACCTGTCCATCCATGAGCCAGCCCAGCTTTCTCCTTAACAAACAGGAGCTGAGACACTCAGGGTCATATCTGGGGTCCCAGTGTTTCCTACCAGGTCTGTGGTAGCAGCCGTGGTCTCCCTCCTGGCCTCTATTCTTCTTTTTGTTTTTGGTTCTAGTTTCCAATCCAGGGCCTCTACCACTGAGCTACATCCTTAGCCCTTTTTGAATCCTTTTTATATTGAGTCAGAGTCTGGCTAAGTTGCCCAGGCTGGCCTCGAACTCACCATCCTCCTGCCTCAGCCTCATCTCTCTTTCCTCCTGAATTTCCCTCTGCACCTGGCTCTCTAAGTAGTCCTTCCTGGTTAAGTCCCAACTTGTCTTCTCTGCTTCCCCGCTCCCAATACCCATTCATCTGGGGCCCCTAGCTGATGAGGAGCCCCACAGGAAGCTCCGTGCTTCCTCATAAGCACGGTGATCTCTGTCGCAACACAGGAGCTGGAGGGCCAAGTCTGGGGCTTGGTCTCTGTTTTGTCTCCCAGGGCCATCTCAGGGGTCCTGAGCTCAGCCTCCACCATAGCCAGGCAGGTCACCCATGACTGAAGGGGATTAGTGTCAGGACACAGGGGATGTGGTGAACAGAGGAGCTATGTTATGTCCCTGACGGGCAGCCACCTCTCAGCTCCAGCTGGCCATTGCCCTGCAGGAAGGTGGGACCCCCTGCCAGTCAGATCTAAATCTCTAAAACTGCAGAAATCCAGATATCCCATGAAATCGCTGATGCTTTAAGACATGGGGAGGTGGCAGGATGCCTGGGGAGTGTGGGGGTTTGGAGGGTGCCCTGAGCACCATGGAGCTGTCACCTGAGCTGCCCACCCTTCCCTTACTGGAGAATGAAGGTTCTCAGCTGGTACATGCAGTGATTTTGCCCCCCAGAAATCTAGTGAGTAGAGGCAAGGGATGGTGCCAACTTCCTGCCATGCAGAGGGTGACCCCAGTGCAAAGTCACCTGGCTTCAGTGTCACTGCCAGGGCTGAGAACCTTGTGTTGTTGGAGTGAAAGGAGCTGTCCAGCCCCAAACTACATTTCCCAGCCTCTGTTGCATGACCTCTCTTTTTTGGAAACAGTGTCACTATGTAGTCCAGGCAGGCCTTGATCATGCTACATAGCGCAGCTGGCCTCAAACTTGCAATTCTTCTGCCTCAGCCTCCAGAGTACTAGGATAATGGATGTGTGCTACCATGGCCAGCTCACGTGACCAGCTCTTACTGATGGACTCTGAGTGGAAGCCATGTTTGTCTAGGAAGAAGTGGTTATAAAACAGGTCTGCTGCCCATTCTCAAAGAAGTACTGGCCAGGCAGAAAGGAGATCCAGCATTTATTTTTTAATTTAAAAAAATTTTTTGTCTTTTTAAGATAAAGTCTTGCTATGCAGTTCAGGCTGGCCTTGAGCTCACTTTGTAGCCCACACGCGTGTTGAACTTGAGCAATCCTCCTGCCTCAGCCTCCCGAGTGCTGGGATTACAGGCGTGCACCACCATGCCCGGCCTCTAGATCCAGCATTTAGAGAAGGTGGCAGAGCCACACGGCAGAAAGAGCCAGCCTCCTGTTCACAGCCATCACCTGACGTTTGAGATAGAAACAAATTTGTACTGTGTCAAGTTCCTAGGGTTCTGAATTTATCTCTAGCAGGAGCCAAGGCTGTCTCAGTGAATAGAAGAGGATTTCTGGCTCATCTTTTTTTTCTGGATCATCTTTGTTCTCCTTCTCTGACTTATGCGCCCAAGAACAAGGAACCCTGGCCATTTCCAGCAGCCAGGGGACCTAAGGGTATAAGAGGCTAATGATAAGGCTGCTCTGTGTCGTTGGTGCTGGCTGCCATCCACAGCGTCAAGTGCTATGGCCATGGGTGCTGGGACCTCTGCCTCTGATTAGGACTCAGAGCCCACAGTGGTTAACATACACAGTGATGAGTGGCTGGAGGGTCGTATTAGTCTCCTTTGCGTGGCTATGACAAAACACCTCACACCTACAACTTAAAGGAGGAGAGGTCTATTTTGAGTTCCTGGTTTCAGAGGTGCCAGTCCATGGTCAGCTGATCCAGGTTGAAATCAGCATGGCAGAAGGGTGTGGTGGAGCAAACCTGCTCAGTGCATTGTGACCAGAAAGCAGAAAGAAGGAGGAAAAGCTCCAGAAAAGTTATGTCTGACTTCCTAGTAGCCCATGCAGCTATGAATTCATCAGTGCATTAATCCATTGACACAATCAGCACCCTTCCACCCAGTCCCATTGACAATCAAGACCAGCCATCACACAGGCTATATGAGCCATGCCTAGCCTGGGTGATGAAGGTGTAGGGAGGCTCTGGAGCTGTGGGTACCTGAGCATCACCAGCATCTGGTTCCTGAAGGAGGCATCACATCCCACAGTGTGAAGGGCCCATTGCTCCCAATAGGGCCCTCGGTACTCACTATGTGCTGCACGCTGTGCTGGGCAGGAGGACATCTGAGAGGTTGAAGACCTTGCCTAAGTCCACAGGACCACAAAATGATGAGGCCCAAGGGTGGACCACAGCTCTCTGACTCAGTCTCTGCTTTCCAGCCCCAGTTCCAAAGTTTAGCTGAAGCTGGATTGTGTCTTCTAAGTGTTTGAGGAACAGCTCAAAGCACATCAAGGATTAATTCTCTCCCAGGAGTAGCCCTTTACCAGTGATGCAGGCGAGTTGGAGAGTGAGTACCTGCCCTGGCCCATTGTGGGCATAACTCTGCAGCGGTGTCTCCTACCCTGTCTCTCAGGGCTTGCAGGGGGATTAAACTCTGTTGCTGACCTGCTGAATGACTCACCCATCCTGTTTCCTTCCCTTTCCAGACTCCACTTCCTACTCCCCAACTGGTGCTTTCTGGGTTCCTCTTACAAACTACCTGCGTCTAACCCTCTTCTCAGTGTCTGCCTTTGGAGAAACCCAGCCCAAAAGACAACGTCTGGTTCACATGTTCCTGAGACATGTAGGTTGATTCCAAGCAGTCCTGGTGAGCTTTTAAAAACCACCTGCTTACGTGGGAGTTTAAAGAGCTGTTTAGGAAATAATAGGAGAGAGAAGTGGCAAAAATTGTACAGTTCAAGATGAGATGTTTCTGTCTTGATGAGAATGTATTCATGTGGTTTCGTTTTGTTTTATTTTGTTTTGTGGTGCTGGTGGTTGAGCCCAGGGGCTTGCAAATGCTAGACAAGCATCCTACCACTGAGCTACATCCTAGGTCCTGCGGTTTCATTTTTCATCTCAGCATCAGCTTGACGGTGCTTCCCTTTTTGCCGGGATTACTAGGAAGCTCAGCCAGAAATCTGCTCAATTTGCGTTTTCAGTCCTGAAAGATACCCACTTCAGACATACAGCATCTCGTCTTCCCTAGTCCACACTCCACTGGTGTGTGCCGTGAGTCATTACTGTCAGCTTGGATGGGGCAGGCAGGAATTTGGGAATATAAATAGATAAAGGATGTCATTAGGTACAGGGGCTTTCAAAGGGGACAAATTGGGATTCACATCTCTGCTCCACAACTTTGGGGACCTTGACAATCACATCACCTCCCACATTCTCTGTGTCCTCATTGATTTATACGTGTGGATGAAGGGAGGGATCCACTTCCTATTGAGGCTGAAATGAAATGTTATAAATAGCCACTGTTCATTGTTAAGCTCAACAGCAGTACAGGGATCGTCACTCCGATGAGCCAAGAGGAGCAAAGTTGGGGGAGCTCTCTGTACCCCTAATGTCAGGTGCCGTCCTGAGTCCAGTACCCAAGTGTGTATAACAGGGTTGCAAAGCTCAGGATCGTATGGAAGGTGGAGGCTGCATGGGGTGCGTCTGTCTCATCAGCCATTGAATTCTTGGGCCCTAGCACAGTGCCTGGCATACCCTCAGTGTGTGGAATGGAGGAAATGCACAGGCGCCTCCAGTGGCCTGGGTGTGTGGTGCAGCTCTTGGGTGCCAGGCAGGAGGGGCGATGGTGGCCTTGGAAGTGCTTCCTGCTGTGGGGCTTCAGCACATGGGTCACTGTTCTCTAATCCTCCAGTGACCCAGGAGTGGGCTGCTCCCCTTTTCTCACAGGAGAACACTGAGCCACAAATCCATCCTGCCCGAGCCATCCAGGTAGCGGGTAGCAAAGTCCCTGGGCCAGCAGGAGGCCCCAGCATCCCCGCCCACCCGCCTGGCACCCCTGGGCCCTGAGTCCAGCTCTTCTCAGAGAAATGAGCTTATTTCGGTCTCTTCCTCACTGACCACAAAGACTGAGCTCTGTCCTCAGAAATATTTGGAAAGTTTTATTTAAATGTTTTGTGTTCCCTTTTAACCAACACCAAAAAGAGAAAAAAAAAAAACTTTTTTTTGCAGTTCCAAACAGGAGAGTCACTTTAGAGGGGAGCTGGTATGTGTGTTTGGAGCTGCAGAGTACATAACCCTCCAGGTCACTCTGCCCAGCCTGGCTGCCCACCAGGGCAGCCAGACCTAGGAGGTGGCTTCCTGGGAGCCTCAGGACCCTTGGAGTGGGCATGAGACCCCTGGGCTGAGGAGAGGCTGTCTCTCCAGCAGGCAGGGCGTGGCTTGGGGACTGAGCGTGGGGCCTAGTGGGTTCCAGAGGGAGAGGGGGCAATGGGAGGGTTGGTCAGGTCTGGAATGTTCCATGGAGGCTTCTGGGTGTAGAGAAATATATCTGCTAGAAAAATAAGATGCTTTCAGGATTCCTGCAGTCTGTGCTCTGAGTGCCCAGGATAAACCTACCCTGTTGACCAAAGGGCAGCGGGGAGGGAGCCAGGCCAGGAAGCCAGGCATCAGGCCAGCCTGTGGAGGATTCCAGAGGGGAGTGAGGCAGGCAGCAGACTTTGGTTCCTGGGTCCCTTTCCTGGCAGCTGCAGAGGCTCTGGAGGCCTCAGCCTCCCTGCCCTTGAGGTGCGGGCTGCCCAAGGCGGGCAGCGGCGGGAGACAGCCTGGCTATCTCTCTTGGGCCCAAGCCCTCAGAAGAGGATGTGCAGGGGACTCAGTGCCAGCGGGAGCAGCAGGGGCGCCAGAGCAGGGCTGCCCGCTGAGCCAGCCTGGGCACAGTGGTCGAGGTTGGCCCCAATGCAGGCTGCGTAGGCCATCATGTGCGGGATGTAGTTCTGCTCGTGGACACCGTGCAGCAGGTGCGCCATGGGGCCCTTGGCAAAGACGGCCACGTCCTCTCCGCCGTGCGTCTCATGGCGCAGGGGCACGGCAGACTGGGCCTGGTAGTTGTTGTGAGCTATGGGCCAGGAGAAACGCTTGCTGAGTGCCTGCTAGGGTCCTGTGCTGCACAAGAGACATCTCCCTGCCCCTCTAAGCTGGCTCCAATGTCTCCACTTTACAGAAGCAGGAGCTGAGCAAGGCTCGGTGTATAGGGAAAGTGTTTTACCCAAGGCCACAGGATTTGAGCCCAGGTCTGTTCTAACACAGAAATCCAGAGAAAAAATGAACCCCCATAAAGGCTGTTTGGACAAGCAGAGCAGAGTCAGCTGGAGGCTCTTACCGCTGGACCCCCAGGGGTCCAACAATATGGAACTAGATGAACTGGGAAGCTTATAGAGCGGGATATTATACAGCTAGTAAAAAGGACAGTGGGACACATCAAGTACTCATGTCACGTACTGTGCTAAGCACACAGACCCATTCAACTTGTGGGTGCCCAAGGTCACACAGCTGCTCAGTTATAGGAGGACAATTCCAGGAGTCCACAACCTATTCCAGGTCCTGGCTTAGTCCAGGACTCCTGACCTTGACTGCAAGCCTATACTCAGTTCCCAAGCCCACCCTGAGGGGCGCTCTGTGCCCTCTGGCCCTGGCCTGGCCCTCTCACCGTAGTCCACCATGGAGACATTTTCTCTCTCGCCATCCACCACCTTGTAGCCAGGCCCGTTGCCGTACAGGATGGCAGTGAAAGGCTTCTTGTCTGTGTCGCTCACCATGGGGGCCAGACCTGCAGAGAGGAACAGAGCGTCAGGGGTCATGCTGGAGAACCGGAAGCACAGCCAGCCCCCAAGACCAAGCTTCTTGGTGTTAGCGGCTTAGTAACCACTGGGGTGCTTTTTGAGGGGTGCCAAACCACCTCCATGAAGCTACCTTCCAACTTCCAACCAATGAGCCCCCAATTTTCACTGTCTGCACCCTTCCCATCCATCTCTGTCCATCCGTCCTCCTCTTTCCTCCTCTTCGCATCCATCCATCCCTCCTCTCTCCATTCTTCTATCCACGTCCCTGTAGTCATCCACCCACCTGCCCACCCATCACTCAGGCGCCTCCAGCCCTCCTCCCAGTTCTCCTTGTCCACCCCAACAACGCTGCCTCTCTCTCCGTTCTTGCTGGATCTCCCACCCACCTACCAAAGATAGAGTTGCCCCGAGGTGTGTATCCACCGAAGGTGAAGACGTGGGAATGGTCAGCGGTGACCACAGTCAGCGTGTCATTCAAAGAGGTCATGGCACCAGCCTGTCCGATTGCCTGGTCCATCTCCACTGTCTCGTGCAGCGCCTGCTTGGCTTTGCCCTCATGGTGTCCGTGGTCAATCCTGCCACCTTGTGACACCAAGGCAGAGGTCTTGAGTGAGGGGGAAGGGGAAGTCTGCACCCCCATGCCCTATGACAGCAACACCGGACCACCATTTCCTCGGAGAAGAACAATGACTCCAGCAGGAGCTACCACGTGCCGGGCACATCTTAGGCAGGTCCTGTCACCATCCGACCTCTACATAGGCCAGACGTCATGGTGGGATGCAGAGCCACAGTTTGAGGGCAGATCCACCAGACTAAAGAGCTGTGATCTTCCAGTCGCCCCACCATGTGCCAGGCGTAACACACTGACATCTAGTTTCTCTTTACAACAATCCTGGCAGCCCCACTTACAGACAGAGCAACTGAGACTTAGAGCTGGGAGGTGATGTGCTAATGGTGGGGTCTGCAGGGAGTTGAGTTCAGTGGTAACTCATTCCAAAGCCCATTTTTTTTCCAGCCAGGCACGGCAGCAACTTCTAATCCCAGCACTCCGGGAAGGTGAGGCAAGAGGATCACAAATTAAGAGCCCAACCTGGCCCATTTTAAAATAAAAAATAAAAAGGGGTGGGAGTGTAGCTCAGTGGAAAGGCTCTGGGTTCAATCCCCAACATAGCAAAAAAAAAAAGAAGAAGCCATAAAACTCATATTTTTCATTCCCAAAGTGAATATATCCTCTCTAAGCAGAAAGCATGTGGCTTGCCGCTCTCAAAGGTGGTGAAAGTCCTCAGGGCCATGCGGTCTTCCATCAGCCTGAACCCCGTGTCACCTCCTTTGGGTGCACACAGGGGCCTGGCTGCATGCTTGGTCTAGTGGCCAAGGGCTGTGTGGCCCAAGGAATGACTCTCGCCTTCCTACGTACCCATGGGGCCCTGCCTGGGTGGACATGGTGGATGCCGAGGGGCCTGGGCCTGGGCACCAGGCCATCTTCCCACCCTCCATCCTCAGCCTCAGCCTCAGCCTCAGCGTGGTCAGGCAGGCTGGCAGGGCGAGCCCTCCCTTTGTTGTGGCTTTGGGAGCAGCTGGCCTGGTGGGGTGGCCTGGCCCAGCTCACAGAAAGGACCGCTCCCGGGGGAGCCAGTGCTGCCGCCACTGGTTCTTGGCAGGGTCCTCGACCTCAGAGGCCTGTCGGGGCCAGGCCGAGACCACTGGGCTTGTGGGAACTCTAGGGTTTGGCAAAGGAGACAACAGCAGAGCTGGGCTGGTGGCCGCCGGCCTGGGGAAGGTGGGGGCCCTGGGTGCGCATGTACGTGCGGCGCTTGTCTGCGTGGGTGGGTGTCTCCTCAGGCCTCAGCAGAACAACCCAAGGAGCCACAGAGGGCCTGGGCCCTTGGTACTCTGGCAGGTTCCAGAGGTTTTATCAGGTCTCTGAACTTCCCAATGTTGTTCTCTCAGCTACTGCATAGTCAAAATAATGGTGATAATAGAAATACGGGGGAGTTTTTCCTTGCTGGGTCCTGTTGCAAGTACTTGATGTCTCTCAGGGCTGTGGAGGTCAGTCGCTCTGTTAGAGGAGGGGACTATTTTGGGCCTCCATTTACAGAAATGTACAGGCCAAGGTCACACCGCCAGTGGGTGGCAGCACCAGGACAAGAACTAGGTCTCACTCCAGGGCCACTGACAGGGACAGCACAGGGCAACTCGTGCGGAAGGGCAGAGTGTGGACAGCCAGGGCCGGCAGGATTGTCCTTCGGAGGAGGGAAACCGAGGGGCTGAGGGCTGTACAACCCTCCAGAGCTGGGTCTCGGAGAGAGATTCTGCAGGAAGAGGCCTGCCTCTCCTGCTCACAGAACAGCAAGTGGGTTCAGTTTTCACATCTCCTCCCCAGCTCATTGTCCCCAAGGAATCATTCCCATACTTGCAGTTCTCTGGGAGAGCTGAGCTACCCCTTCCTCTGACCTCAAGTCTGAGTTTCCAGAGGCTTCCTTTCAGCAGGTCTGGCTCCCCTACCTTCCACCAGCAAGAAGAAGCCTTTGGGGTTCTTCTTCAGGATCTTGATGGCCACCTCCACCATCTCAGAGAGTGAAGGGTCAGTCTCGTTGTTTCTGTTCAGCTCGTACTGCATGTCCCCAGGCTCAAACAGGCCTGGGGGGACACAAGGAGGATCAGGTGCTGAGCTCTGAAGCTGCCAGGACCCCAAGGGTCCTGGAGTGTCTCAGAAAACACAAACTCCCCTCACCTGACTTGGGGTAGTGGGGTGAGGGAGGACCCATATCTGGGTGGCTCTTGTGGGACCAAATTGTACCCACAATTCCTGTCATCTTCACAGCCACCACTAGGGTGGGGGGCCACCACGCCCATTTCATAGGTGGAGACTGAGGCCCAGAGGTGGCCAACATCTTGCCATTTCTAGATTAGCAGTGGCGGGTCTGAGTCAAATCCATCAATCTACCTCAGGGGCAAGGGTCCGGGACACAGTACGGAGGCCCTGAGGACTCTGACCAGGATTCCATGGGGCACCCTGAGCATGCACAGTTGCAAGTGAGGTTTGCAGGGCACTGTGGTGCATGCGGTGAAGCAACAGAAAGTTTAGGGTCCTTGTCTCCACTCTTCACCCAGTTCAGTTTTCTCCCCCAAGGCATGAGGAGAGTGATTTACCCCTCACCCCTGTCACCAGGCTGCATGTGGGCACTGTGGTGTGTTTCTGGGTCTGAACGCCCTGCTGGGACACTCTGCCCCCAGTGCCCATCTGAGGAGCCCTCTGAGAGCCCAGGCAGAAGTCAGCCTCAGGGCGGAGCCTAAGACTCCCTGGGACCCACTGACCAGGCTGGCCTTGGTGTCCAGCAGAGCCTGGAGCTGCCCTGGACCCCTCTCCTGCTCCCCATTCCCCAGGAGGAAACCAACAAGTCAGGCCTGGCAGAGGTTGCAGCGCAGCTGGCTCTCACCACGGTATGCGGTAGGGCTGACTCCAGGTCTGAGCCTCTTGCCTGGGCCCTAGTCTAGGGGCTCCCAGTGGGAGTTCAGCCCTGCCAGACCGTACAGCTCACAGCTGTCCAATGCCCTGCCGCACTTCACGCTAGGGGCCATGCCCCTTTCAGCATCGGTCTGTCCTTGTGCTCAAGGGGTTAAGCCCTGCACAGCTAGCAGATTTTAGGCCTAATTGTGAGAACTGGGTTCCTTCCCTGGAAACTGAGGGCAGAGGCCTCTAAGAGCTCCTCGCTTACCCAAGAGGTAGTCCACGGTGTGAAGGTTGAGTGCCAGGAGCTCCGTGCGGTTCCAGACAAAGTGCGAGTGCTAGGAGGAAGGGCCCGGGTCAGCAATGCTGAGGATGCACGGTCCCTGCTGGCCTCAGGGTCCAGGCAGGTCACTGCTCCCTCTCATCTTTAACATCCCCGTGCCTCCCTGGGGACCTACCATCCCTGGTCTCAAGAAATAAACAGGCAAGGATAACACATAACATAAACAAAGGAGAATTCTGAGAAATCAGAGGACTGTGAACTCAGAAGCTGAATCAGGGATGGTTTCCCGGTGGAGGTGACATCCTATTGCAGCCCTGGGGGACAAGCGGGGATTGTCTAACACTGCTTTGGGGAGCCCATCCAGGAGGGCTGATAAAGAGGTACCACCTTGGCCTGGGGTGCCAGCACTGCCATGCTTCGGCTGGGGGTCCCCAAGACAGTCCCTTGTGGTTTTCAACCCTGGGGCTGCTGTGGGAGGAGGGAGCATGGAGGTTCGTTGGGGTGGCTCTCCGTGCTCTCCCTTTAAGTCCTATGAGGCTGTCCCAGTTTACAGATGAGGACACTGAGGCCCAAAGATGATACCGCTACTGGGCAGTCAAGGTGGAAATGACTAGAACTCAGTTTTAAGGCCCATTTCGGACCTGACTGGCTGTGTGTGACAGGGTGTGGACTCTTCGCCCTTCCTGGGGGTCTGGATCTTGCTCCCGGTTCGGGGCAAGAGGGATGACACCCTGGCCCCATGCTTCATGGAGAGATTAAGGCCTTGAGGAGCAGGGGCTCTGGTGTGGCCCAGCCCAAGCCAACTCAGGAGTGGGGGAGGGGAGGATTGGCAAACACCCAGTCCCACGCCTCCCCACCCCGTGGGGCCATCCCGGCCCTGCCGCTACCACTCTTGGCCTGGCCTCATCCCCCAAAGCCTCCCCAGGGGCTGTCCTGGAACCCTGAGAAACCAAACCCCAGAGTGACTTCAAAGTGGCTGCCAGGCTGCTCCCCACTGTCTTCAGCCCTGACCACAGTCATTTCCAGACCCCAGCTGTCCCAGGCTGGGCCACAGGACAGACTTAAAGGGCCAGAGGCTTCTCCAAGGAGCAGAGCCTGGGTCCTCCTGGAGCCCTAGCCTCCCCACCCAGCCCCATCCCTCTGCTGGCTGAGGGGCAGCACCCCTGAGGGCTTCTCATTTCACGCCTTGGCCTGTACACTCCAGGACCAGCCATGCCCACCTGCCTCTGTCCAGCCCTGTGTCCTGCAACCCCTCCTCCCTCTTGCTCAGGACTTCCGGGTACCTCCCTGGTGGCATTCCCCACTGGGTGCATGCAGGTCCCAGGCTTCCTACCACTGGAGCACATGACACCCCTTGTGTCCTTCACATCTCAGTCACCTCTTGGGCTTTGGGCCTGGCCAAACTCCTCCATCCCCCTTCCTCCTCCTTTCTGATCTCTTCTGTCCCCTTCTGCAGGAAGGCATCAGCTGGTCAGCTGCTATGTGCCAATCACAAGGAGCCTGCTCACACCCATGGAGGGAATCGTGACCCCCACATTACACGGAACATCGAGATGCAGAGGGGCCACCCTGGCCACCACAGGCCACCTCTGCAGCCCCTGCCCCTGCCCACTGGCACCTTGTTACTTGGTTTAAAGCTCTTCCATTTGTCGATGAGGTTCAGGCCGTCCAGCCTCGTGCCCCTGGACTTCTCATCCATCTTGTACTCCACATCAGTTCTGTTCTTGGGATACATGTACTTCCGGCCACCCCCCATGATCACCTGAAGGAGACAGGAGTCATGACCATTCCAGGGTTCCAAGAAACCCAGAAGCCCAGTGGCCAGGCCCAGGACAGAGGACTCCTAGAGTCCCTTGGAATGGATGGGCCGTGGGGCAGACTAAAGGCTCTTCCTGGACCCCCAGCCTCTCTTCCTCTGCTCGGTGAGCCCTGGGTTCAGTCTGTGCTGAGAGCAGGAGCCTGTTGGACAGAATGTGATTTCTTTGCCCCAAGAACACAGCTAGTAGGTAGCAGAGCCAGGACCTGAACCCAGGGACTGTCCAACCCCAGCACCTGGGCCCTGCAGCATATGTGGTACCCAGGACGAGGCCTCCTGCCCCGCAGTGCAAGGCAGCATGTGCGCAGCAGAGGCCCCAGCAGGGAGGCGTTCAGGGCAGCCCAGCTGGGATGGGCCACCGCCGCCTGGGCAAACAGTGGGGCCAGCCTCATGGCTGTGTAGTCACCGCCAGGCTAATTTTACCCACCACCGCCGCTGGTGCGCGCGGGCAGACGGACGAGGGACTGTTTGTTTTCCTTGGGAGTCCATGTTTGAAGTCCTGACTATTTTTAAAACTGGGTCCAAGAGCATAGCAGCCACCGCTTGTGGTGACCACCACACCAGTGTCCTCCTGTCACCGTGGGTGCCGGCCCAGGCCACTGCCCCAGACTGACAGCTTGGATCCACCGTCCTCAGGCCTGGCACCGCATGGGCCTCTCTCTACTTTCCACTCTGTCTTCCACCTCAGAACCCAGGTTCCTCGGGGTGGAGAGACAGCCAGGCGGCCTGGCTGGCGGAAGACCCAGCAGAGATGCCTCAGGCCGGCTGGGACCATGGAACTTGGAAGGGCTGTGGACTGTGAAGTTAGACTTGGGTTTCATCTTGACTGTTGCTGGATGACTGAGAGCCTACCACTGTAACCTTGCTGCACCTCTGCATCCTTATCTGTCAGAGGGGCACAATGCCCACCCATAACACCCTTGTGGGAGGACACCCAGAAACACAAGGAGCCCTTAGAACCTACAGAGCAGCTTCCCAGGGAAGGTGTCTTGACTGACTGAAATAGTGACCATGGGTACTACCAGGGAGGCAAGGCCTTCGCTTGGGTGGTAGTGAGGAGCTCAAGGGCAGGCGGGAAGGGAGGGGAACCAGAAGGATGGGCCTGAGGCCACCCCCTTCGCTGTTCCCACAGAACCTGACTCCTTGGCATTTTCAGAGTGGAACACGAAGCCCCCAATCTTCTTGCCTGGAACCCCATGGTTTCCAACCCCAGCAGAGATTTCACACGGCCTCATTAAACTCCCAAATAACAGACTTACTGTTTGGCTTTGGGGTTTGGGTTTGCCTTGCTTTTCCTTCTTTCTTTCTTTCTTTCTTTCTTTCTTTCTTTCTTTCTTTCTTTCTTTCTCTCTCTCTCTCTCTTTCTTTTCTTTCTTTCTCTCTCTCTCTCTTTCTCTCTTTCTTTCTTCCTAGAAGGTATTCTTTTTCAGGGTAGACACTAGAATTTTTGTTTCATGTACAGCCTGGGGGCTGGGGAGCTTTGGGGTGGTGGGATAGAGGGGCAGACAGTGCTGGGAAAGCACAGGAAGGGAGGGTGGGGAGCACAGGGTCTCCTATGCTTCCCCTCTCAGGCTTGCACTCTCTGTGGACCCCTGGAGACCCCCCCCTCATAGCCACCTTGTGCCTGAAACATCTTCCCTCGGCTCAGTTGCCCTTAAGCTCCTGTCCTCCGTGGCAGGCAGCTGCCGCCAGAGTTCTCAAGAGAGCGGCTGGTAATTACCCCCTGCGCTGTGCGAAGCCATTCTCTTGTCCATGACCTCACTGCGGCTGCCACGGGGAAGGAGGGGGCTGGTAGCTGATAGGTGGGGAAACCGAGGCCCATGGGGGGACCTGTCAGGAGGAAGCAAAGCCAGGTGAGTGGCTCTGCCTTAGATATCTGCCCGCTGAATGGGTCCACAGGGCTGTTTATCCCAGAAGGGGTGCTTCACCATCCCCTGGAAAGGGAAGACACAGTTTGGGGGCACTCCAAACCAAGGGAGGCTGTTCACAGAGGGCGGGGGGTAGGCGCGCTTGGTGAGGGGGAGAAGACACTGTGGGGAGCTGGGGGGCTGGAGCCCGGGATGTCCTCTGAACCTCACTGAATGCTCACTCTAGGCTCAGGGTGTCAAGCGCCCCCCTGACTCCTGCACTAGCTCCCCATGGTAGGAGAGAAGCCTGCAAAGGAATAAGTCAGCTCTCATTTAAGAGCAGAGGAGGGATGAATCCTGGCATCTGTGCAGAGTGCAGGACAAGACAGGAGGGTGGGCCAGGACATACAAATGCCACTGCTTTTAAGCACTCATAGAAGCCAGGCCCTGCGCTACATCTGACAGTGTTTACCTTATTTAACTTTTAGCCATAGGCTTAGTGGACAGGTCCAGTTCACAGAGGGGTTGTGAAAGAGATGGTTCAAAGAGATTAAGGATGGACCCGAGGTCACACAGCTAGTGCAAGGGCAAGGATGGGAACCTAGGAAGTGCAAACACATGAGCTTGCACTCGCCGCTGCCCACACGGGTGCTTCTCTGGGCCTGTTGGTTTTGTGTACGGACATGTATCTGTCTCTGCATACGTGAATGCATAGGGCAGGTTCTTGCCTCAGGCGGTCACTGTGCGATCCTCACCTCCCCGCGTTGGTGGGAGCTGCAGGGCCAGGTTCTAATTTATGGAATAATCCCTGGGCGCCTGGTTCTTGGGGTGTGGTGGCCGCCACGTGAGGGTTCACCCCACAGCCCCACCGCATAGAAATCCTGCAATGCCTGGCTGCCCCAACCACAAATCCCCTAATGGGCTGGGCCCTCCCAGGTGGGTGGGGAGCCAGCCGGGCCACTCTTCTCGGCCCAGCCTGGGCTTAAGCCTCTGGTCCCCCATCAGCCCCACCTCCTGCCCACACTGCACCCCACTCACATCAATGTCCTTGATGTTGTGCATGAGTTGGAAGGCGATGTCCTTGCAGCCCTGGCTCAGGGCCTCCGTGGGCATCTCATTGTCTGAGTACCAGTCCCGGTCGGCCGAATGGGCATAGGCAGCACTGGGAGTGGCGTGGTTCACCCGTGTGGTTGTCACAATGCCCACGGATTTCCCTGAGGTATGGGAGAGCAGAGTTGGCTCAGCCTGAAGATGGAGCACCTGGCTGCCTCCTCTCTGTCCCCACTGAAGCTTGGCCTCCCGCCAGTTCCTCAGACTCCCCATCTGTACAAAGAGAAGTTGCAGCTGGGACATTCTGCCCTGGCAGGTTCTCTGTGCAGCCTAAGATGGGCCATAAGCAGTGGGGCCAGAGTCTCCTCTCTTCAGGACTCATGGACCCTCCTCTTGTGGGAGTCCTCAGTGCCTCCATATGCACCTCCCGTGGAGATGGAGTCCTTCAACCTTCACCTTGGCTTTGTCTCTTAACTCCAACTCCCTGGGACCAAGGCCAGGCCTCCCAGTTCCCAGCCAGGAAGCACAGGGAGAAGCTGACACTTACTGACCACCCACAGGGCTGGGCCTGGGCTGGGTGTTTTACCCGCCTCACACCAAACCCTTGTGAGGGGTTACATTCTCAGGTTGATTTCCTAGTACAAAGAACAGACCTGTGGAGCTGAGCTGGGCGTACCTCAGCCTCCAGCCTCCCGGCTACAGATGGGGCTTGGGACTGTACAGCCCCAACGCATCAGTGCTGGATCCCAGAGTGCATCCCTTTCTGCCTCTTGAGCCCTTTTCCTATGGCACAGCTGGTCACACAGCCTCTGCTGTTCCCGCCACCCACCACCCCCGACTCACGGCTCACCAGCATCCTTGGCCCAGCTGAGGATGGAGGTGACCTCGTTGCCCTGAGTGGTGTTGCACCGGGTGCGCTCGGTGGCTGCGCTCACCCCGACGGTGCCTTCATTGGCTTTCACTCCACATAGGTAGGCCGTGGCGGTGCCCGCGCTGTCGGGGACCTGTGCGTTGGTGTTGTAGGTCTGCCGGTAGGAAGGAGAGTCAGGGGCTGGCCAGCCTGGGACCCACTGCTGCCACCCACCTCCACAAGAATGGGACATGGAGGACATCAGAGGTCCCTGCTGCCCGCCAGCTGCAAGCAGCAGGAGAGGCAGGAAGCCAACCTCCAACACATGGAGACAGTGTGGCAGAGGTGTGGGGCCAGGTGGGGTCAGCAGGGGCCTCTCTGGGTCTGGAGCTGCAGGGGCCAGCAAGGGCTGGGTGCAGGTGAGTTCTAGGGAAGGGAGAGAAAGCGGGGGTCCTGAAGAAGTGGGGGAACCGGGAAGGGTGAGACTGAGAGCACGTGCGGACTCCTCTGCCTGGCCCTTGTCAACAGACCCCCAACCAGAGTGGCAGTAAAAACCCTGACACTCTCTGCCTACCTCCCTTCCCCACCAGCCTGAGAATTCCAGAGGCCCAGGAATCATCGCAGTCCCTGCTCTCCCCCGGACCCAGTGGATGCTTATTGCATAACACCCTCCACGACAGCAGCCATCACTAGTGCTCATGGCCCTGAACAATTTACATCAGTAGTCTGATGAACTACGACTTTGGGAGAGAGGAAGTGACTAGCAGGAGCCTGTTCCTAGGAAGCACAAGGCAGCCAGACGTAACGGATGGTGGTGGAGGTCAGGACTGGTGTGGAGAGGCAAGGGCCTGGAGGGCATCCAGGGGACCTTGGCAGCTGCCACAGTCACCTGCTGGAGCTGGGCACTGGTTATATACACACATGCACCGGGTAAAACGTTAAGCTGTACCATGTGCCCTTTTGCCCGTGCAAGTTACACATCAATAAAAAGACTGTTGAAATCAGTGAGTTCAAAGCCTCACCATAAATTCTGGGAGGTGGCTGCTGCCCTCTTTGTTTCATAGGGGACCACAGAGCCTTGAGCCCTGGCAGATGCCCTCCCCAGTTCTTTCCTCCAGGCAGGCTCGGGGCTGGGCTCACCTTGGAGAGGGCCACGAAGGGGAACTTGTCCATCTCCAGCATGGTCTCCTCGCCAGGGCTGTGGTGGAGCTGACCCTTGAGGATTCGGGCGGCCGTCACCGTGGAGACGCCCATCCCTGCGGCAGGGAATGGGGGACTCAGGCTCTCCGCCAGCTTCCTTGGGCACCGGTGCTCTCTAGCTCTCTAGATTGGTGCCAAGGCAGGCTTGAGCAGTGAGCACCTGAAAACGTCACTGGGCAACCCCTTTCCCTTCTGACGCTCAGGAGCTGATGGGCAGAGCAGCCTCTTGGGTCCGCAGCCTGCTTTCTCACTCTCTCTCCAATCCTGGGAACTGAACCCAAGACCTTCACCCTGACCTATGTGTCTAGCCCTTTTAATTTTTAATTTCTTCATTTTCAGACAGGGTCTCACTAGATTACCCAGGCTAGGCTCAAACTTGGAATCTTCCTGCCTCAGCCTCCCAGAGTGCTGGATTATGCTCCTCTTCTCCTAAACCACTGCCCCAGAGCCCAGCCTCTTCCACACAGCCTGTCTCCTGCCTTGGCCCTCCACGCCTCACCGTCTCCCAGGAACATGATGACATTCTTGGCCACATTGGTGTTGAGCTTCTGAAGTGCCAGGGCATTCTTCAGGGTGGCTTGGGCTTGTTTCCGCCAGTAATTGGGGTCTTTTTCTTTCTCTGTACAGAAAGAAGCAGAGTTATTGGTGGGGGTGAGGGTAGCTTCCCTTGCCCAGATTACAGATACCCCAGTGCTCATCACTGAGGGGCTGGAATGTCTAAGCTGGCAGAGAGAACAATAACTGCCCATCTGGCAGCATGCCTGTGCCAGTCCAATCCTCCAAGCAAGCCTGGGGGCCCTGGTGTCTTCTCCCCACGTCTCAGAATGAATAAACCAAGGCTCAGAGACATCAAGTGACTGCCCAAGGCCACACAGCACCGGCAGACAGACAGGAGCAGGTCTGGGCTTCACTCCAGAGCCCGCACCTTCCTTTCACCCAGTGGTGAGCAAAGGCAGAAACTGCCAGGCGTTTAGGAGGGTAATGTTTAACAGACAAGCTGCTCCCAACTGCTGTAGTCTCCACATGCATCCAGACATCAGTTATCAGCTTGGCTTGGCTTATTCCCTGCAGCTCGTTCAGCAGGAGCCTGACTTGGTAACGACACGGGAGCAGGACTGGGACACAAGACTTCGGACCTGTGCAGTTGTGCTCCTGTGCCGAGAGGAGGTGAGCAAGGAGGACGTCTGTGGCTCCGGCTCTGCTTCCCTCAGCACCCGTAACTCTCAAAGTGCTTTAGCATTTTGGGGGAAATTATTCTAGGGTTTTGAGGAATGTCTGTCTGTCTGTCTGTCTGTCTCTTGAGCAGCAACCAGTCCTCAGCTTGAGTACCTGTCGGACCTCAATCTGAAGCCTCGCTCTGCTTCATACCAGCCATGTGTCTCTGAGCTGTGTGACTCCCTGAGCCTCAGTTTCCCCCAGCAAGGCAGGTTTTTCAGGCCGTTGTCCTCTGGGGGTCTCTGTGCGGACTGGCCAAGATAATGCCTGACCCACCGTGGAAGGCCCAGAGTTGCCCCCCACCCATCTCCAGGGCTGGAAACCCCTTTCGCACGCCAGCCCCGGTCCCCTGGCTCTGGGAGGCAGCACACTCCACCGTCTTGGGGTTTTCCCGTCCTCGGAACCCAGCACACCTGCCTGTGTGCAGCCCGCGGGCCTGGAGGTCCAAGGCCCTGGGGAGTGTGTCAGTGGCCCCCGGCTTCAGAGAAGGGAAGGCTGAGGTCAGAGGTGGAACACCCCCGTCCAAGGCCACACTGCACATCTGTGGGCTGGGCCCCACTCGGGCCCAGCATGCCTCTCCAGAGAGCTGTAGGCAAAAAGCCTGTTCAAGTCTCCTGCACAAGCTCAGCTTCCCACACACCACACCTGTTTTCACCTTCCCGATAGCCTTGGGGAGAGGGTGCTGTTATTTTTTCTACTTCAAGAAATGAAGGAGCCAGGTTGAGGGTTGCAGGCGAAGAGCTAGGAACTCACGTGTCTAGGGGCGAGGCCCTGACTTGGGAGGGGAGCAGGAAGGAGCTGGGCCCCACCTCAAGCCTGGGCCTTGTACTCCCTGTAGCCCCCATGAAGCCTCCCTTCCTGGGTTCTTCAGTGCAATTCCTCCACTCACCACCTTCACTCTAGAGCCCCAGCCTTATCTTTCTCCTAGAAGTTTCTGTGAGGTCCTCAATGTCCGCTGAGTATCTGGGGAAAACCAGGAAAACCATGGCCCCCAAGGCAAGTTCTTTTCACCAGACACTCCGCCCCAGGGAAACGCAAAACACTAGCTACAGGTACTTATAAGATTAGGGGAGATAAAAGTCTGGCCAAGTGACCTGCGGCCCCTGGTTTTGATCAGAGGTCCCACCAGCTTGGGCTGGTTTCAATGTCCCTGCTTCCTCTCTCCACACTGCTGCCCTGCCTTGGTACTACTTAGGGCCTCTTTGGTCACTTAGGGGTGAAGAGCTTTTACCTGTCCTGAGCGCCTGCCTGCTGCCCCTGGGGGCCTGGCAGACCCCAGGGCAGGGCCAGTATCAGCGGGCCCTGCACCCACGGCTCTTTTTAAACACAGGCTCTGCCACCAGTCTTCCTGGTCCCACTGTGCTCGCTCACTGCTAGATTCAAGTCCTGTCTTTGTCACCAGAGCCACCCCGGGTGGGTATGTCCCCAGTGGAGCATTTAATTGATGTCAGACTGACTTCCTCATCAGAGATCTGGTTTACACAATGATGGTTTTGGAAATCAATACCAGAAGGCCATTACTTTTGTATAAAATGCCGCATGCAATCACCAAGTATATAATGCTGCATCAAAAGAGCACTTATCAGTACATTCTGTGCAGTTCCATTAATGTGAATTCAACCAGGCAAAAGATGGAAGCCTGGTCAGATCGTCTGGCTTTGGGAGCAGGCTCAGAGAAGCCGCCTGCTGTCCCCTGACTGCAAATGTTCTCTTGATCTAGGTGCTGGTCACATGGGTGTAAATACATGAAAAAATCCATCATGCTCCACATTTAAGATTTTTACCACTTACTGCAAGTTATACCTAATTTTAAAAGAAAGAGGGGTCAGGAATTTGGCTCAGTGGTACAGCACTTGCCTAGCAAGCAAGCACAGGTCCTGGATTCAGTCTGTAGTACTGAATATATTTTAAAAACTAAAAAACCCCACAGTAACAGGTTTCACTTTTTTTCCCTGTGTGGTGTAGGAGATGGACCTCAGGGCTTGTGCACGCTAGGCAATCACTTTAGCCCAAGAAAGCACAAAGTAGCACTGCTAAACACCAGCCAAAAGGGCTAGATAGAGCAGAAAAAAATTGAATTGCTGAATGTTTGAAGATTTGTTTTTCTCATCTCTTTCTTTTGCATCTTCTTTTTTCAGCTACTAGCTCATCCTTTACCCAGGTGGGTGCCAAGAAAGCAGGGACCCTGTCCCTGAGTGACAGTGGGTCTCCCAGGATGCACCCTAAAAGGTATCAGAGCATCCCAGAGCGAGCACTGGCGCGGAAACCCCTGCTGGAGCTCAGTCTCGCCATGCTACTGAAGGCTGAGTCAGTTTTCTCTCTGCATCTCCATCTCTGCATCTGACATGTCATCTTCCTAGGAGAAGAGACCGACATTCACTGAATGTTCCCTCCCTGCCAGACTCTGTGACGGTCCCATGTGATTCCCTACCCACCCTAAGAAGGAGATAATTCCTCTTAACAGACGGGGAAATCGAAGCTCTGGGAGGGCAGGTGGGGATTTCCAGCCACAGGACAGATTGAGCCCAAGATGGCTCCCCTCTCTGACTCCAGCTACAAGAATGCCAAAAAATACAAACAACGCCAAACAGCACATAGCTTTAAAAAGAAAGAAGGGAAAGAAATCCCCAGGAGGCAGAGTTTGAGAGGAAATGCAAAACCAGAAGGGTAAACGGGTTGCTGCAGAGGAACCCTGGGGACTAGTAGAGCAGATGCAGGCCCAGGCCAAGCAGATGTCACAGTGTTTTGCCTGGGAGTTAGGGAAGGGACAGGGAAAAGAAGGATCCTGAGAAATGTGACCTGGACTCAGATCTGAGCCAGGTGTAAGCAGGGATTTGAATTTATAACACAAGTGCGAATGGAGAAATTAACCTAAGATCTTGTCTAGGTTACTAGAAGCCTAAGACTCAGAAAGAATCAAATTTCGTGACCACACCCTACCAACCCTTCCACGTGAGTCTCCAACAGAAAAACAAAATGAAGCAGAAAACTCTCACAGAAGACGGGTTCACAAACAAGAACCACAAACACAAGCAATGTGCTACCATGTGAGAGAGTGAGCAGACAGGACCAGGAGGAGACTGCGTGTCATTTTTTTAAGGAATCTGTAGAATTTGCTGTTTCAGGTTAGCAGAGATGAAAGGTTGACCAGCAACCTCGGCCAAAGCACTGGACAATGCAAAGGGAGAAAGAGCGACCTGCCTAATGCTAGCACATGCAACAGCAGAGCTGAGACTTCCTGCTCTGGATACTGGTGCCGGTCCTTAAACGCTTGGGATGTTCCATGACCTTGAATACAGCTCTTGTCCTACCCCACCTGCACCAGGTCTTCCCGTCCCTCCACCTGCGTCCCCAGTCCTACCTGGCACTAAAGAGTTGGTAAGGCAGGTACCAATGGCCAGTACTAAGAATGGTGAGATCATGGTGCACCCCAAGACCTGCTTCTTCACTGGAACCCAGAGATGTGATGGACGTGGGCGGGAGGAAGTGGGCTGGTAGTGATCAGCCGTTAATTGATGTTCCAATCCTAGACATCAGAGAGGGGGAAAAAAAGAGAGAGAGACATGGGGCGCAACTCTGGAGGTCACTTCTTCACTCAGGTGTTCATCCTTGATTCATTCAACAAGTATTTGTTGAACATCTATTAGAGGCCAGGCATGGGGACAGACACTGAGATGCCAAGCTAGTTGGGCCTTCTCTCTGGAAACAAAAATCACACAAACAGCTGTGTAAGTATGAATGGGTTCCACTTCATTTCCCAAGGGAGACCCGTTTTAGATCCTTCACCCAGGAGGGCAGGCTTTCTGCACAGTGCTTCTGGACTCCTGGGGTTGCCTGGTCCTCTGGCTCTCACACCCTCAGGGGTACTGTCCTAGAGCACTGTGTCCCACACAGCTGGGACAAAGTAAAGAGATCACTGTTTCTCACAGGGACATTTACCCTTTCAGGACATCTATGTTTGCTCCGTCTTGGGTCACTTTTGATAAGCAATATAAAAACAGCAAGAAGACACATAGGAACAAAGACTGGTTGGTCAGGGTGGTTATTTCTGGGAGGTGATATTGCAGATAATTCAGATTATTTTTGTCTCTGGCATTTTGCAAACTGAGATATTACCTTTACCGCCCCCCCCCCCATACACACACTGGGAATTGAACCCAAGGCCTCAGGCAGGCTAGGCAAGAGCTCTACCACTGAGTTGTGACCCCCAGCTCCACAGTTTTAACTTGGATTTCTCTGACAAGTAATGATGTTGAGATCTTTTCATGTGCTTGTTTGCCCTCTGTATACCTTCTTTGATGATATGTCTGTTAAAATATTCTGCCTTTTTTTTTTCCTGGTGCTGAGAATTGCCACCCAGGGCCTTGTGCATACAAAGTAAACACTCTATTTCTAAATACACACTTAGCCCACCTTTATAATTTTCTGGACAGTAGGACTGTCAGTGATACTTTCCTCTTTTCAAAGTTGTTTTTTTCCCCCTAGTTGCTTTCTAAAATGAGTATGTATTAATGGCTTAAAAATGTTTCTAAATTGTGGTCATACTGTGGGGCTCACAGGGAACAGTCCCATTGGTAGCTGAGAAATGTACCAAGCCTGTCGTGTATGAATGTTACTGGAAGACATGAGATTTTAAAGGGCAAGAGTTTCACTGGCAAATCAAGGTATTACTTCAATCAAAACCAAGATACAGGTGACGATTCCATTTGTTACAGGAAATGACATACATTTTCCCATCAGCAAGGTATTGTGCTCTATAAACCACCAGGAAAAGGTGGTTTGACCTTAAAAACAAGGGCTCTGGGGGAAGAGGGGGTGGGCAGTGGGTTGAGAATTGAGAGAAAACATTTTACACCTAACATCTAACTGCGCTGAACCCCAAATAGTGGGGTTTTAGATGATTTCTAAAGTTTTCATTCTACTTTGGCTGCCAAATGGTTCTATAGCAAATCCTAAAATCAGGATTATTAAATTCCTATAAGACATTAACACACTACAATGTTATCCACAGTGCTTTAAAGCTGAAGCCACTTCTTTCAGGAAGCCTCTAGCATGGTCACTCCTTCAGGATATTAACTCTGAACGTCAGGCCATTTTTAATCACTGCAGGTATTTCCCTGTTTTCAGAATTCCCTCCTGCTCCATCTGCCATCAACTGAGAAAGAAACAGAGGATGATGGGAGGCAGCGCCCCTGCCTTGCTGATCTCTGTACTCCTCGTGCTTGGCATGCTGAACACTGTCGTCAGCTGAAAGCCAGCTTTCCAGGGAAGGAAGTAGAGGGGAGGGAAAATCACCCCCAAGTCTCTCCTCTGGGCATGCAGAAAAGTCCGAGTGCTGGAGAGGCTGTGGAGTGACCAGAGCCTCCGCTCAGGGCGGGCAGAGTGTCGGCGGGCACCTTGCCGGGGAAGCAGCGGCCCCTGGCCAAAGCTGAGCCTCACTGCGGCAGAATGGTCCTGTCAGCTCCGTTTGTCGTGACCACTGACAGCGGCTCAAGGCAGGGACAGTGCGGGGACAGCTCCAGGAAGCAGCCTGGGGGACTCTCCCAAAGGTGAGGCTGAGCCGGGGGGGTGGGCACACAGTGCAACTCTTACCTTGCCATGCAGAGAAACTAACAAGGGCAGTAGAGGACAGGTGGAAGGCTCCAGTGGGGTGGGGCATGGAGACAAAGGGAGACCCCAGGGAGCTTCTGCGGGGCAGTGCCAGTCTACTTATTGATCAGGGAGCTGTGTACAATGGAGGAGGGTTCAGTTCAAAAATCCAGCAAGTTGTCAGTCTATGACACGGAAGCTTCTCTGCCCATACTTCAATAAAGTGAAAACTAGTCTTTGGGAGCATATATAAATAATCTGTAAAGGACTCAGCTGACAAGCCAACAGGCCCATGTACTGCCCTTCACAGTGGTTTTCACTAGGAGGCTTTCACTAGGATGCCTGACAGTGAGCCTCTGGGACGAACGAAGACAGTGCTTTTCCTGCTCTTACAGATGCGAAGAGCAGGGCTCAGAAAGAAGCGACCTGCCCACAGTTACAGCAAGACTTCCGATTCTAGGATTAGCCACGGGGTTTCTGTTGGTGACCCCCGCCCCACCCCGCAGTGGGGCTTTCATTTTCTCGAGTGAAAAATAAACATTCTAAAGTCTGATGCATGAATAGATCTATCCAAGCACCACCATGATCAGGGTCCAGAGCAGTTGTACAGCCTCTCATGCTGTCTATTCAAAATCAAGCAGTCCACAACACTAAGCCTGGCCATCCTTGACCTGTCTTCGATCACCACTTCCTGAAACTGTATTAAATCTGTAGATAGGAAGTGGATTTTATATCTCTGCAGCATCAAGTCAACCAGACACAAACACAGCATCTCCCTCCATTTATTGATTCTTTAATTTTATCAGCACCCTGTAGTCTTCAGCCTATAGATAAATATTACATATGTTTTGTTAAATTCATGTTTATGTATTTCACATTTTGGGTGAGTTATATAAATGGCACTGTTTCTGGAACTGTTCATTGTTCATATGTGAAAATACCATTGGTTTTTATGTTTTCACCTTGTATCTTGTGACCTTGCTAAATTCACTTGCTAGCTCTAGGGAATTCTGTGTTTGTGTGTGGGGACTCCTTGGCATTTTCTATGGCAATAATCATGTACATATGATAAGTTTGAGTTTTTCCTTGTCAATGTGCATGTCTTTTTCAAATCTGTGTTTCTTTTTCTTGCCTTATTTCACTGGCAAGGACTTCCAGTGCTGTGCTGAGTAGCAGAGGGAAGAGTGGATAACTTTGCCTTGTTCCTGAGATTAAGGGAAAAATATTCAGCCTTTTGGCAACTGGGGAGTCATTCTCAGGTGTGTGGGGGAGTAGATTTTGTGAGAGAAAATCAGGAACTTACTGAATTTGAATTAGAGATATCAGGAACTTGTTCCTGATTATAGAAATCAGGAACTTGTTGAATTAGAAGTGGAGATATCGAGTAGGTAGTGGATATATGAGTCTGGCATTTCAAATAGAGGCATCATTTTGGGAATTACGGGCATATAGGCAGCAGTTAAAGCCTTGCTGGAACTTGGCAAGATCACTCGAAGAAGGAATGATGCAACATTCCTCAGAAAATTGTAGATGACAACAATCCTCAGAAAACCAAGCTCTGAAAATAAATTTTTCCCTCCCTTCTTTTCTTCCTTCCTTCCATTATGTGGCGGGTAGAACCCAGGATCCCACACATGCTAGGCAAGCTCTCTGCCATTGAGCTGCATCCTCAGCCTTGAAAAGAACTTATTTAACCTGATAAAGGCTTCATGCTAAAACCTATAGAAAGCCAGGCATGGTGGCACAGACCTGTAATCCCAGCACTCAGGAGGCTGAGGCAGGAGGATCGTTGCAAGTTCGAGACCAGCCTGGGCTACAAAGTGAGCTCAAGGCCAGCCTGAACTGCATAGTGAGACCCCGTCTCAAGAAGACAAAACAAACAAAAAACCCTACAGAAGCCATCATGCTTACTAGAGAAACTTTGGGCAAATTCTCTTTAACACTGGCTTATAAGTACAAGGAATTGGGGATAGGCTGTCAGTCCATAAGCAAAATGCGTTAGTAGAGTGGTGAGTACAGTATCTGTGTGGCAGTGGTATTTACATGTCAACCACAGTGTGGCTGGAGCTTAAGGATTAAGTGAAGGACATAAAGAATAAAACACAGGGTCTTGCGTGTAAATGTAAACGCCATCCACAGATAGAACACTGTAATTTACAAGGACACATACAAATCAGAGAACACAGTAAATACATTAGCATAAAGATCTTGGGGGAGCTGTGGGAACGGCAGTGTGTGGGAAGCCAGGGAGCAGGGATGACGGGAAGAAGGGCTAAGTAAAGCAAGAATTAAAGGCTCACGACTGTGTGTCTGCACTCTGAAATACGATTTATTCCACTCTCTGTGCCCCTAGGTTTCGAGACAAATGAGAAAATAAGAGAGGATCAAAGTGAGAGGCCCCCAAGAGACCCACAAGTCTCCATCCAGCCCGGCGTGATGCCGCTTGCAGCCATTTGTCCTCTCCCTGCTAGACTGAAGCTCTGATGGTAAGGAGCATCTTCCCCATCTCTGTGACTCCAGCCTGTGATGAAGCAGCAACTCCATAAACACTGACTTTATAAAAGGCCCCAAAGCCCCGCCTGCTCTGAAATTTGGCCCCAGGGCCCCGCATTGAGATAGGCTTGGCCAGGAGACAGGTACTTTGTCCTGCAGCCTCTGCCCAGGACAGAGTTGCTGCAAATCTCATAGGCTTCCTGCTGACTGGCCTCTCAGGCTCTCGCCCTCACACCCAGAGGCAGGCCTGGGTGAGGGACTCTGAGGGGCCCAGTCTGGGGCTGTGGGGGTCCCAGCTGCTTCCCTCCCCTGCTAGTATGCCACCAGCTTGGAATGGGGACTCCGGGTGGGTGCCAGCCCTTCCCCACCCCTCCCCCTTCACAGCCAGACCTACTCTGCCAGGCTTCCAGCTACGTGCCCTGATTATTTATGACAAGTGGCCAGAAGCCCCAGCCGGGCTCCAGCCTGGAGAAGGAGCAGCTACAGTGCTTGGCAGGTCAGGAAGGCCAAGGGGCCAGGCCTGCGCTAAGCACTCACTCAGCCGCTCAGGCAGAGCAGCCTTGGCCTGTGTCTCAAAAGATCCAGGGCAAACTGAGTAACAGGACTCAGGGCGCACTAATGAGCACCCTGCTGTTTACGTCCGTGACCGCTCATCTTCCTCACGGCACCAGACCCGTTTTACAGTGTAAGGAACGGAGCAGAGGGCTCAGCAAGTCCTCAACCAAGTATGATTCAAACCCAGGCGGACCCTTTCTCCCCGCCCGCTTCCCCACCATTTAGAGGAGGAAAGATGAGTGCCAGCCCTTGTCTTCTGGGCAAGAATAAACAGTACGGGCAGGGTAGGAGTCGGGCAGGGCGCATCCCCTACCTGAGAGGCCGGGCCAGGCGGCAGGTGAAGAAGCACAGCAGGCCCAGGGCCAGCAGGAAGAGGAGCAGGCTGAGGACCGTGGTGAGGACCACATCCAGCATGGGTGACAGGAGGGCCATCTTGGGGTGAAGAAGGCCTCTGGAGTGGCTGCCACACCCCACAGACACTAGTCCTCTGGCCGTGGACACTGGTTTCACAGCCCTGGGCCAGTGGCTGTGACCTGGCTTTGTCTCCAGGTTAATCCTCAGGATTAGACCCACAGGATGAGATGGGGGAGGGAGAGACAGAGGTCCCCTCCCCACTGCAGCACTGTACACAGGGAGGGGCGCCTGAGGCTCATTCATTCATCTTGGCTCATCCATTCATTCCTCACTCCTGAACTTTACTGAGCACCTGCTGGATACCTGGCTGTTTTAGACTCTAAGGAAACAGAACAGGACAGACAGCCTCTGCCTACAGGAGCAGACTACAGACAGCCAGTATAGGCAAAGCGCCTACTGTGTGCCAAGCACCTTGTGGGATCAAAGCTCAGAGGGCAAAGCAGCCTTGGCCAGGGCCACAGTGGATTTTTCCCTAACAGCAGCAGCTCTTGAGACTGTTGACAAGCCAGAGCTATGCACTGTGTCCAAAATGAAAGCATCTGCTCTCACTGAGCACCTGCTGCATGTCCAGCCCCATCTGGGCTAGGGACTGGCCTCCCCATCTGCGGAGGAGGAAGCGGAGACTCAGAGGTACCATGCTGGAGTCAGGATCTGAACCCAAATCTACCTGCTTCAGAGTGGGACAGCATCAGCCCTGTCAGGCACTGGCCCTAAACCAGCTATCACTGGAGAGTCCACACACAGGCTGCGGACAGTGAGCTGCTCTGAAAGTTGCCTATCTAGTCTCTCCTAGGCCCCAGAGACATCCTGGGTAGCTGGGACTGATTGTGGCTCCTTCCTCATGGGTTGAGAAACTGAGATCAGAGAGGGAAGCTACTGGAGAACCACACATCTGTCTATCAGCTCCGGCCTCTTCTGCCCAAGTTTCTGCCTGATGGAATGCCTCTGCCCCAAGCACAAGTGCCAAGGTCACGAGGAGATGCTTTAACTCTCCTGGTGCCAAGGGGCGTCCCCCTTCCTGGCCCAGAAAAGCCACTGTGCGTTTACCACGATGGCAGCAAAATCAGTGTCCTGACTCCAGTAAACCCTGGGTTTCTCCACATCTAATGTAAGCTGCATCAGATATTGATGGGATGCAGGAGGGGGTGACAGATGGGGAAACTAAGGCTGAGCAGTGAAATGACTGAGTCAACTCTCACGTATGTAGCCAGCAAGTCTGGTCCAAGCCTCAGCACCTTCTCTTTCCAGGCATGTGGCATTGGGTCAGTTCCCGCTCCTCCAAATCTGTTTCCTGTCTAACACCTGTGTCACACTCACAAGAGTATGAGCAGTGTGCTGGGCGCTGTGTACAGCTGACCTGGTTTAATCCACATTAACCACCCTGAGAGCAAGAGAAGGCTGCCCCCACCCAGGTGAACGAAAAGATGCCCAGGTGGCCACGGAGAGGGTGGCCCAGGTCATGTGGATGGCTCATGCAGAGCCCAGCCCTCCACAGGGGACCCACCCAGGGCCACTCCTGCTTCCCTTCAGCTCCTAGGACACCCTGAAGGTGCCACTACCCAGCCTAGAAAGCTGATGTGAGACCCTGATCTCTGTGCTCCCCTGCGCATACCTGGCAGGACCCACAGGGGCATCATCTGCCCTTGGGGAGCCCTCAGTGTGGAGCTCACAGTTCAGGAGGCCTGGGCTGGGGAGAGACTCCTGAGCAGTTTCCCAGAAGCAGCAGCCCTGAAAGTCACTTTGGGTGCTGTGGGAGAGAGTCCTGGTCCCCAGCAGGTCCCACAGGAGGGTGCTGGTGGAGAAGCACGTGAGGGAGCTTTCTGGGGCAGTGACGTGGAAGGTGGCAAATGCACAGTCACGGGGGGACGACCCCACCCTGCCTGGACCTCTGGGTTGCTGTGAACATTGCTGAGATGGGAATTAAGGGAGCGTGGCAGAGACAGGGATTTAGTAGAAGGATATGATGTGTCCGCATTTCAAGAGAGGAGAAAAGACATGTAACAACCCGCAAATAAAACCCCATTCCTCTCACTCCTTGCCAGCTCAGACTCCCAGGGCAGGGTCTGGGAAGCTGTGATTGCAACAGGCCATCCTGTGAGATTAGTTTGGGGAAATTGTTTTAGAGATCATCCATTGTCCAGATGAGAACTCTGAGGCCCACAGAAAAAGCAAGACCTGTCCCTTGGGAGGCAGCCTTGGGAACAGATCTTGTGTCTCCTGTCTCCTACCCTTAGACACAGAGGGGGCCGTGGCAGTCAGCCCTGAGCCAGTCTCCCAGGCTGTCAGTGGGGCTGAGGCTGGACAGAAACAGCCCCCTGATGGGCAGAAGGGAGATGGGGCTGGAGTCTTCTGCCACACAGAGAGGCTGTGGCAGCTACTTGGGGAGGGACCGCTGCTGAAGCCAGCCCAGTGGCCTTTCAGCTGTAGGGCCTCTGAGAAGGGACACAGACTCTGTCCCTCAACTGAGCCAGCATCTCTGGCAAGCCTTGTTGGCCTGGATTTTATTCATTCACTGGCGGAAGTTATTTATGGCGGCCGCGCAGCAGGCTCTGGGTAAAGGGCTCCAGAGGAACGTGTGCTGGTCTGAGTGGGCTGTAGGTCAGCTATAAGGGGCAGCTTCCCCAGGGTGGGGGGCAGGCACCCAGGCTCAGCTCTCCAGCAGCAGACAGCACCCCATCCCATCCGGAAGCAGGCGTGGGAGGGCCCAGGAGGCTTGGTGCCAAGCCAACTGCATCTTCAGTCCAGCAACACCCCCAGCCTGGCATCTCCGCATCCTTGTGCTCCCAGGGCTGGGAGCTTCCTTGCCATCTGCTCGGGGAATCCCTCCCAGAATCCTTCCACCTTGGCCTGTGCTCTGCACCCCAGCCCAGCCCTGAAGACCTTGGTGGCATTTATCAGAGCCTCAGAGAATGCTGGAACATTACTGCCTCCCCACAACATGTGAGCTCCTTGGGAGCAGGACCGCACAGGGCTGCTGGGCAGCTGGGCAGCCTGCACAGAGCTGGCAGCATCTGGCACGCAGGCAGGCAGGGAATGCGGGTGGGCGGAGGGAAGCTAGGTCAGCGCAGGCTGAGGAGGAGCACAGCAGCGGCAGAGCGGCCGGAAGCAGGAGCTGGGTGCAGGTCCTGCCTCGCCCCTGCCAGCTGGGTAGCCCAGGGCAAAGACCCTCACCTCTCAGGTTCTCTCCTGCCCAGTGGGGGCTGAGAGAGGCTGTGGGATAATTATGAGAGTTCACTCGGCCAAGGCTCTAGTGGAGTTAACGCAGCCAGCACTGTGGCAGTGGGGAGCGGATGCCAGGATAACAAAGAGGAACGAGAGATGGGTAGGAGAGGCAGGGGAGGTCAGGAGTCTGAACGAACAGATCCTTCCCCGCCCTGGGCCAAGCCGGCTTACCTGGGCTGCCCTCCCCCACCCGGAGGCCCGTGAGGTCTCAGCTCCCATTCTAGAAGCCATTGTACCTGGCTGCTGGGCACCCTAGGGGCAGAGAAAGGGTGGTCAGGCAGAAAGTATAGTACTTTTTCTCTCCCTGCGCATTTTTGCAGTACTGGGGATTGAAGCCTGGGCCTCTGCACTGAGCTGTATCCCCAGTCCTTTGTTTACTTTTTGTTTTGAGACTAGATCTCACTAAGTTGCTCAGACTAGATGCAAACTTGTGGTCCTCCTGCCTCAGCCTCCCAGCCTCCCACCAGGATTACTGGTGTATACCACTGCACCCAGCTAGAGGTCCCGCTTCTTATATCTCAAGGTCATGTCTCCTGAGAGAATCAGAAGCCCCTACCCACCCCCATGTACATACACACATGTACTTGAGGGAAGAACCGCAAACCAGGCAGGGCAATGCCTTCTCTCCCTCCCACAGAGCAAGGACATCAAGATGGCTGAGGACGACCCCCCAGGAGGGTGGGTAACAGTGCTGAGACTGCGGCAGGGCTGAGACGCAGAAGCCACCGCTTCTGCAGGGGCCTCGGGGCACACAGGTAGACTCAGAATGCAGGTCCTTCTGGAAGCCCAGGGTTAGGTCCTGGGGCCCGAGCTTTCCCAGTGCCATGGAGCGGCTGTGTGGGTGGAGGACGGGGCCAGAGAGTGCAGCCGGGAGAAGAGGACAGCCTGATATGGAGCACGAGCGCGTGTGTGCGTGTGTGTGGCCCAGGAGCACTGTGCCTGAGGCCCGGGGCAGCTGCTTCAAGGGCACCTGGGCTTCCAACCCTGACAGAAGGACATGTTCTGCTTCAGGCTGCCTGGTCTTGGGCCCAGCCTGAAGCTAAGCAGAAAGGGTAGGGACAGAAGGGCACATGTGCCATGTGTCCCTAAGCTAGTGACCAACTCCCTGCTCAGGTCTTTCAGCACCCTGCAGCCCATCCTCTCTGGGACCAGGAGACCTGGCTGCCCTGTCCCTGCTCTTACAGTGAATACCAAGAAAAGAAAGGCACAGAGAGGGTCTGTAGCCTCCCGAAGTCACACAGCACATCGCTAGCCGGTCTCCCCACTTAGCAGCTAAGTACTTGGGGGCCACTGTGGGACATACAGGGCAATCTTCAGGGCTACCAGTGTATTGCCATTCGATACATTAATGATTTGTGTCAACTAAAGAGACCATTTCAAGATGAGGAACACTAGGAAAACTCCTACTTACACATGGTCCTTGTATTGCAAACCTCCTCACAGCCCTTACTACGTACGCACCAGGCACTGTTCAAGACATTTTATCTATATTAACCCATTTAACACAACTTACAAAGCAAGCACTATTATTATCTCCATGTCACAGATGATAAAACAAAAATCCAGAGAGGTTCATGAACTAACTTGTCCAAGGTCACACACAGCCAGAATTCAGCCTTACCTGTAGATACTTTCTGTCTTCCAGGATCAAGTATAAACTCCTAATGCAGCAGGTAAGACCGGAAATGAACCGAGATGTGGTCTACCCCATATGTACCTAAGAGGCGTGCGTTACGCATTTGTAGGTGACTGGGTTACAGGCCGCTGCTCTGTGACTCACATTGTACTCCCTTCTGTGGATCTGCATCTGGGCCATGGCAGGGAGGTTCTCTTCATCCCCAGTTTGCAGAAAAGGAGCAAGGTCAGCTGGCCAAGGTCACACAGGGGGAGGGCTGAGTCATGCCCAGGACTGAGCGGGTCCAGCTCCTGATCTGTGCACAGCACCTCTTGCCCCACTCTACAGTGGGAACAGCTAGGACCCAGGGGGCTGTGGGTACGGGGGGCTGTCTGCATCCGCATCCCCCTGCATCTCCCAACTCGCAGACCCTTTTCCCAGGTCTGTGCTCCCTGCAGTATCCTGGCCATGTCCCCAGAGGATGTGACAGCTCCTACATGGCTCTGGAAGAGGCCAAGAAGGTGCTGGGCTGTAGGGAGATGAACCGGGCTGGGCTGTGAACTTGCAACTTGCCACCACACCGGAGTGTGAGATTTTCTGAGTCCCACAGGAGCAGCTGGTGCATTTGCCACCCATGGACCCTGGAGCCTCGAGGGACAGGGTCTGAGGAGGTGAGGGTCGCAGGGGCTTATGGCTGTGTGACCTCGGGCGTCCACTTCACCTTTCTGGGCCTCGCTGTCCTCACATATCAGATGGGGCTAATTGCAGTGGGTGGCATATCACTGAGGATTCAAGGGACAGTAAACAAGGAGGACAGGCCAGCGCCGGCAGTTGTTACCCGGTGAGTGGGCCTGCGTCGGGGTATAACGCATCTAGTCTTGCTACCGATGCACACAGAAGTTAAGGGACCTGGCCAGGGTCCCACTGCAACGAACAGGGTGGGGAAGAATCTCTAACCTGGTACCTATGAAGTAGTGAGAGTTTTTGGCTTAGTCTCCCTGGAACCCAGCAGGGTAGCAATTCCTAGCTCTGGAAGAAAGAACTGAGCCAGAAAGGAAGGGAGGGTCAAGGTCACACACAAGCAGGTGGGGAGTGGGATTTGCTAGGCTGGCTGGCTCCACAGCAGTGTGTTCACCACCCCCACCCAGCATCTGTCACCCCCCACCTAGCATCTGTCACCCCTTACCCAGCGTCCGCCAGGACAACCTCCCACCCCGACCCTGACCGACGGCAGCCCAGATACCTCAGCCACCCAGCACAGGGAGCCCTGGGTCCCCAGGGCTGTGTGAATTCGTTCCTCCTGTGCCTATGGGGTGGGTGTCCTGGCAGTGACAGTCTCAGGTTGATCCTGTGGCTCCGACCCAATCCCTCCTGGCCAGCACATGATTGCTGCCACTCCTCTGTCTGCATGAGAGATGGTGCAGGAAGGACCCAGTGTCCTCAGCTCCTCTGAGTTTGGAATTCCGCACCAGAACACTGGGATGGGTGGGGCTCCCCCAGGGTCATAAGCCACACTCCTGGTTGAATATTCCAAGCCTTCTAGGCCAGCTCCTTAGGAGAGGAACTTTGCAAACTGTAAAGTGCAGTACTCTCCGCAGCTTCTCCTCTGATGACTGGAAGCCAGTTTCCTTAGGAAGAGATCCTCCCCTTTCCAGCCAGCCAGCCAGGTGGCCCTGACTGGCATGTGCTAGAATACACTGTCTACCTGGGCAGCCTGCAGCGACCCTGAGGATGAGCTTGGAGGGCAGAACAGAGTAACATGAGGAAATCTGAGTCTTGGGCCTCTGGATGGAGCCATACCTGAAGCTCACTGCTGAACACCCCAGTTGCAGGAGTCAGCCAATTCCCTGTGTCATTTGCCTGTTCTGTTGCCTGGAATACAGACTCTGACCTCAGAACCCAGTTCAGCTGGTTTTTCTCAGCCCCTTCCACTGTAAACAATCACACTGACAACACCATTCATACCCAGCCAACTGTTGCTACTGACACAGAAATCTGGCAAACAACCGAAAGGGGGACAGGCAAGTGTCAAGTGTGTGGCACAAGAAGGGTCCAGCTCAATGCAAGTTGTTTTCTACTTGGAATCCTGAGCTTGGAGCGTTGGGGGGGATTCTTGGGTGGGATCTGCCACTTGCAGGATTGAGGTCGTCATCTCCTCAGTGGGAGGACCGCGAGACTAACAGGTCCTAAGTGCTCTCTGAGTCCCATGCTGGTGCTGCAGGTGCAAGCTCTGCCCTGCCCCCCCAGGTTTCCTCCATTAACAGTAGGTCCTAATTCACATTTCTGCCGGGCTGCACACAGAAGGCCCCAGACGGGACACCACCAGGCACGTCCCCTCCACTTGGGAGGAAGTGGAGTCGCAGGGGTCAGGTGACCTGCCCAAGGTCCCTGTGCTAAAGAGGGGCAGGCCTGGCCCATGTCCCCAGTCAGGCTGGCTCCAATCCCAGGGCTTTTCTCCTAGCTGCCACGGTGACAGGACTGAGGCAAGGCCATCACTCCTTTGGGACAGTTTGTTCCACTTCGCCCTGAGAGTGGTTTAAAAACCCAAGTGTCCCAGCTCTCTGCTTGCCTGAGGGCCTCATCCCTTGAGAAGTCCAAGCCCCCAGGCCCACCCAGTGTCACTGTCTGTAGGGCTTCCTGCTTGCAGACCATGGCCAGAGAGGAGCCAGGGCCCCTGAAATCCTGGCCCAGTGCTGTCCTGGGCAGCTCTTCTGGCCCCAGGTGGGCTTGCCCAGGCTTCCCATGCCTCTGCCCAGAATTTTTAAGGCCCACTGATAGCAGTGAAGCACCCTCCACACCCAGGGCCTCCTCCAGCCCAGACCCCTGCCAGTGGGTGAGCAGACACGGAATGGGCCAATCAGTGGGACATCAAGTGGCAGAAGAGTACAGAGACCTCGGTGGAGAGGAGGAAGAAAGAAGGAGGTGGTAACCATAGTTCTCTACAGAGGTTGAAGGAGTCTCACCCAACCCACCTCCCTGGCCTCAGATAGAGAGCATGAAGCCTGCAGAGTCCACCTGCAGCCCATCAGGTGCCCTAAGCAGCTGCCTGCCTCCCGACGCCCTCCCCCACTTTACCAAGTGGCTCCTGATGGGGAAAACGGAAGCGGGTGAGGTACAAGCCCAGACCCGAAGGGAACCGGGGTGTGTGTGGGAGGGAGCTGGGGTGCAGCCCTGGAGCTGCCTCCCTGAGGCCCAGCCTGCCACCCCGGCTCTGCTCTGCTGTGCAGCCCCAGGCGCTCTGGAACTCCGTGCTCCCTCAAGGGCACTTGCTGCCCCAGGAATCCGCTTCCCTGTCCTCGCACCCCGGGGCTACAGGGGCCCCAGACTGCTCACCCTGTGCAACCTCCTCTATGAATCCTGGCCCATCACTGATGTACATTAGAGCAAAACTGACTAAAGCATGGGGTGGGGGTTCCCACCCTCCCGTCTGGATTTGCTCCGTGACCCTCAGCCTCCCTCTCATCTTCCCAAACACCACCACTCAGGGAGAGGAGGCAGTGGACCTGGGGTTAAATCCGGGTCCTGTAGCCTTGAAAGTGACTTTGTCTGGAACTTCAGATCCTTTATCTGTGAGACAGAGTTAGTCACCCCTGCCCTGCAGATTAAATGCAGGCAGAGGATCTGCTCAAAGATACAGTATGCGTTCCCTTTTTTTTTTTTTTTCCGGGACCGGGGATCGAACTCAGGGCCTTAGTGCTTAGCGACAAGCACTTAGCCCACTGAGCTGTGCCTCCAGCCCAAAGATACAGTATGACAGATTGTTTAGAAGGCCAGCTGACAAGCATCAAGGGTTTATCACACTGAACAGAGAAGTCTGTGCAGGGGTGAAAATGCCACCAGCAGGACATACCTGCAGTGGTTGGGGCAGGTACAGTCTATATCACCCCAGAGAGGTTAAGTAACTTGTTTAAGGTCACACAGCAGGCAAGGAGCAGAGCTGAGATTATGAGTCTAAACTGTCTAACTACAAAGTTTAAGCTTCTGACCATTACAGCAGGGCAGCGGGGGCGACCCTATGGCACGCGTGCCACAGGGGATGGTTGTTCGCATTGAAAGCCCTGAAAAGTTCCCCATCACTGCACTAGGGTAAGGAACTAAGGCTTTGAGAGTTGAAAGAGCTGCTTGGTGACACAGTTAAAAGCGGGCCCAGAAAGGGATGATGAGCCTGTGACCTTAACCAGCACACCAAGCTGGCAGAACTCTAGAGATAATTTAGACCAACGCTATCATTTTTCTCCCAGGAGAAGCCTGAGGCCCAGAGAGGTCACGTAGCCTGCCCAAAGTCACACAGCCAGGTGCCTGAAGAATCAGGACAAGTACCTGAGTTTCCTGACCCCAGAGCCCCACATCATTGCTGAGTGTCACCTTGACCACGAGACATCAGGGAAAGAGGATTAGTGATGTGCTGGAAGTTTCTGAGCAGAAGTGGAGGGAAGACTGGGAAAGCACAGAAAACAGCCCCTGCAGAGGTCCAGGGGCCACAGAAAGGTTTTTCAAGAACTGAGGTGTGTGCTAAGCTTGAGGGAAGGGCAGGCTTCTAGTCTAAGAATTTCCACTTGGTTCTTTTATTTTTGACACCCACTCATTCTGTCTTACGTTGCTTACATACCTTTCCTTATCGCTCTAGCATGTGTCTAATGTTTATTTAAAATTCTCGGTGTGGGCTGGGGTGTAGCTCAGTGGTACAGTGCTCGCCTAATGTGTGTGAGGCCCTGGGTTGCAGTCCCAGAGCCACAAAAAGGTTGATATGAAATGAAGTGAAAGTCTAGGTCCATGGGCTCCAGCATCACTGAGGCCAGCAATCTCACATGTAGCAGTGGTCATCCCAGCCTGGCTGCGGGTGGGCAGAGCAGGGTCTACACACCCAGCTTCCAAAACCTCCATCAGGAAAGGGAAACTTCCAGCTCCCCACCCCCAGTCTATCCCACAGTGAGGAGGGACCCAGCGGCAGGAAAGCCGGGCCACACAAGGAAAGCAGACCCTCCCTTGGAGCCAGATGGGCTTTCAAACCCCAGTGCGTAGTGTGGGAGAAGAAGCAGGGCATGATCTTTCAGAAGCTTTGAGTTCTCCTCTCTTCTCTTCACACCAAGCTCTCCCCAGCCCTCTGCGTAACCACAATGCCCTGGCACAACAGAGCCAAGACCCTCACTGGCACAGTGGCAGCCCAGGCAGGTGCCACAGGCACCCACACGGGTAAAATCAGGGCAGCACACAACAGGGAGTGAGGGGACTCATGGTCACTGCATAGCACTTCCTTTCTGAACCCCAAGACTGGGGGATTCCAACCAGGGCAGACACCTCTTCTCCTTTCTTCCCTCTCCCTGGGGCGGGAAAATAGGCCCCATGCTGTGGACTGGGGAGGGGATGAGTGAGGTCAAACCTGGAAGAACTATGCAATCCTACCCTGGCCCTGTCCTCTCCTTGGGCTCTCCAGGCTGCGACACTGGGGTCAGACTCCCACCCGAGACACTATGTGGGGACAGAAGAGTTGAGCCCTGAGGAACACCCTTCCAAGTTCAAGAACAATCAGGATGACTTCTGAAGAGAAACAAATCCATCAGAGAAACACTGTGATCAGCTGCCCGAGAACAGAAGCAAAAGAGACGAGGAAAGGCCAGGTATGGTGGCGCACATCTTTACCCCCGGCACTTGGGAGAGTGAGGCAGAATTGCTGAGAGTTGGAGGCCAGCCTGGGCTACATAGTGAGTTCCAGGCCAGCCTGCGCTACATAGCAAGACCCCGTCTCAATAGACAAACAAAAAAACGAAAGAAGTTTTAAAAAGAGGAAAGGTACCAGTGATGCAACACAGTATACAAAAATGTTCAAAGACCCCCGCAGCAATGGTCTGTAAGAAAAACCAGCTGAAATAGGTAGAATACATTAGAGAGGATCTGGGTGTTGAGGAGTGAAATAGGGAAGTAGAATATCAACTGGAGGGACTCCTCCAGGAGGGAGCAAAGCAGGACTGCAAAACAGAAAGAAAAAACAGCTAGAACATCAAGCCAATCTTATTCCATTAATTTGAGATGGGCCATCGACCTAGTTATAAAGGAACCATAAGCCTCTCCAAACAAACAAAAACAACACATAAAAGGTTATTGTCATGATAGGCAAAGAGTACTAACTCCATAAAAGAAAAAAACGATAAGCTGGACTTCATGAAGATTTATCTCAGGGAGGGCTGGGGGGTGTGGCTTATGGCAGAGCACTTGCCCAGCATGGGTAATGCCCTGGGTTCAACCCGAATGCCAAAGGGAGAAAACAGGAAAGAAAAGAAAGAGTCTATAGCCACCTAAGACTCATACATAAATGTTCAAGGGTGCCTTGTTTGCAGCGCCCCCAAGCTGGACAGTTGAGTGAACCAGCAAGGGTGGTATATTGGTGTATGGAATATGACCCAGAAACACAAAGCAATGAGCTGCAGTTGCAATAAACAGATGGATCACAAAAACATGATCAAGTGTTGGGGCTGGGAGTGCAGTGGCCAAATGTGTGCTTAGCATGCACAAGGCTGGGTTTAAACCCCAGCACTGATAACATGAGAAGTAAAAGAATCTGGGCCCAAAAGCGTATGACTCTATGGATACGAAACCGCAGAAAAGAACAACCTAACCTGTGGGCGGGGCCGGTGACAGAATAATCGATGCCTCTGGGAGGCAGAACTGACTGGAAAGAGGGACAAGGGAGCTTGCCGGTGGCAAAAATGATCTTTTGAAATCCTGGGTTAAGGTCACAATTACAAGGCAAGTACATGTGCCAAAACACTCTCAACTGAACACTGAGGGTCTGTGTGTTTTATCGTGCAAAATTATGCTTCAACCAAAAACAGGGAGACAAAGGTGTAAATTCTAACATTGAGAAAACAGGAAATGCAGGGGACAAAAACACATCAATGGAGGAGATATTTGGGGAAAAAAGGAAGGAAGATAACCTTGGAACTAAAGTATGATGAAAGATCTCGGTTTGAAAGGCCACAAAATATACTAGACAAGATAGATAAAGAAAAACTCACACTTAGACATATTGCAGTGATTATTAAAAGGCAACAAAACATTCTAAATGTCTAGAACAAAATGGATAATTTGTTTGTTTTTTGTCTTCTTGAGACAGGGTCTCGCTATGCAGCTCAGGCTGGCCTTGAGCTCACTTTGTAGCCCAGGCTGGTCTCAAACTTGCAACAATCCTCCTGCCTCAGCCTCCCAAGTGCTGGGATTACAGCCATGCGCCACCACGCCCGACTAAAACAGATAATTTGTAAAAGGAATAAATATCAAATTGAATTGACCCAAGTGCTAAGGGGTAGGGGATGAAATAAGAATTTTATATCCAGCTAAACTATCACTCAAATACGCGTGGATGACAAAAGTCACAGCATTTAAAGACCCAAGTTTGCTCAAAAAGACAACCCTCTAGCACACAAAAAATTCTTTTGGCAGAAACTATTCAAGTGGTAGAAACAAAGTCCAGTCAGTACAAAGGAACTTTGCAGACTGAGCAAATAACTCATTAAAGTTTAATTAAAAAAAACCCCTAAGATAAAAGGAAAGAACAAGAACACATAGTGTGTCTTTAACAACTCACAACCAAAACATCTGGACAAATTGAATGAGATGTCATGGGGGTTACAGGGCCTGTGGGTGAAGAATGTGGGAGAGGAAGAGGGAGATGCAGACACAATGAGAAAATGCATTTTGTCTTTGCTGGGAAGTCATAGATAATTTTTAAGTAATAAAGCATCAGAAAGAGGCAGAAAAGTCAGGACAACTTAAAATAAAAGTATCCATAAACACATTCTTTTGAGGAACATGCACACATTTTAAAAAAATTGATCACATACCAGGCCATAAAGCAAATCTCACATTCCAAAAAAAAAAAAAAAAAATCACATAACCCACATTCTGTGACCATAGAGCAATTAAGTTAGAAGTTAAGTTTTCAAAAGGACAAATAATTACCCTTATAGATAATAAGAAATAGATCTTTTGCACAAGGGAAGGGGATCATTAGTTGTGGGGGGTGGAGACCAGGAGGGAGAGGGAATGAAGAAAGAACTGAGCCTGGTGTAGAGGCAAATGCCTATAATCCCAGCACTCAGGAGGCTCAGGCAGTACAATTGCCATAAGTTCAAGGCCACCCTGGGCTACATAGTGAGTTCAAGGTCGGCTTGAACTACGTAGTGAGATCCTGTCTCGAAGAAAGAAAGAAAGAAAGGAAGGAAGAGAAAAAGAAAGAAAGAAAGAAAGAAAGAAGCTGAGATGCATTATGTCCATGCACCACCTCCCCAGGAGTGTGATCATTACGAACTGCTAACATGAACTAACAAGACATAAAAAGTGAACAAAAAATATCCTAAATAACTCAATTCAAAGAATAGTCATAGGAGAAATTTGAAATTACTTAGATCTGAAAGGTAATAGAAGCCTTATGTATCAAAACTTGTGTAATACTGCAGAGAAAAGTTAAAGATTAATGACCTAAGTGTCCAGCTTAGAAAGTTAGAAGAAACAGAAGTCAAAGAAAGTAAGGAGATTATGAAGGGCAGAAATCAAGAAAAGAGAGAAGACTCCACTGAGAAGATCGAAGCCACCTGTTGGTCCCGGGGACCTGTGGCAATGTTGGTGGGGGAGTACAATTATTATGGACGCGAGGGATACAATAAGAAAATGCTATGAACAATCTTATGCATACATTTTAAAATATAGATTAAATGTACATTCCTAAAACTATAAATCACAAGTGGCTTAAAAAAAGACATAAAGAACCTGAATAAAGAAATTAAAGGAGAAGTTAAAATCCTCCCACAAAGAAAATAGGCGAGAGTGATTTTACAGGTAAACTGTACCTACCTTCCAGAAACAAGTTATCCCAATTTTATCCAAACTTTTGCAGATAACAGCAAAAGAAAAATTACCTCTAATTCTATGAGGCCATTGTCACTGTAATACCAAAGCCAGAGCCCAAACTGATATAATAATTCTAAACATGCTATCAGCATAACAAGTATATGCATAATGAACACATTAAGTTTCTCCTAGTCAATTACAAGGTTTACTATTAGACAATCTATTATGTAACTAGCTGTATCAACAGATTTTAGGAGAAAAACCATATAATCATTTCAAGATACTGTACATTTTAAGGCATTTAATACAGTTCAACCTAAATTAAGATTTTGTAAAAAGCACTTACTAACTTTGAATAGGAGCGTTTCCCTAACTTAAAAAAATTTTTATTAAAAATATCTTCAAAATATTTGGCATATTCTAAAGTGGGAAACATTAGAACATTTGCTTTAAAATAAAAAATGAGATAAAGAGATCTAGGATCATCATTTTCATTTAACATTGTAGTAGCAGTCCTAGATAGTGCAAAAAGAAAACAAGGTTAAAAGAATACAGATGATAAGACCCAAACTGTGTGCAGGAGGGCTGAGGCAGGAGGATCACAAATTTGAGTTTAGTCCAGGCAATTAAGTGACTTAGTGAGACCCTGTCAAAAAAAAAAGGAGCTAGGGATGTAGCTCAGTGGAAGCCCCTCGGTCTAATCCTTAGTACTGCCCCAACCCCCCCCAAAAAGGAAAAGAAAACATTAACATTATTTGTAAATGATTACCCACATAGATTCTATAAAGAACTGCAACTACTTTAGAAAATTGGCTTGACAAGATCAAAAGGTAGCCAAGCATATTGCCACACACCTGTAATCTCAGCAATCCAGAAGGCCAAGGCAAGAGCACTGCAAAGCTGAGGCCGGCCCAGGCAGCTTAGCTAGACCTTGTATCAGAATAATAAGCAAATAAACAAGGCTTGGATGCGCTCAGCATTCCCTGGATCCAATCCTCAAAACTGAAAAAAAAATCAATTGCATTTCTCATTTCTCTTTAGCAGCAGCAACTGAAAAATATAAGAATAAATAGGTATATAGATGGGGAAAAAATTAAATTGGATCTCTGTTTATGCCTAATACAAAATTCAGTGGAAGTCTTACATATAAGAAAGCAGACATTTAAACATTTAGGAGAAACTATAGGTGAATAACTCTCTGGCTTTGGAGTATGGCAGGGTTAGAAAGTGCTATTACATTTAAAAACTGCTAAATTACATTAGATCAAATCTTAGGGTTTTAGCTTATCCAAACCATGAGTAGATTTAAGAACATAAAGAACTATTGCAGAGCAATAAACCAAGGGCAAACAGAAAAATGGGCGAAGGGCGAATCCAACAGTGCGTTCAGACCCACTTTCACACATGCTTACTCAATCCTCATTGGCGACTGGCAAATTGTACATCACATCTGCAGTGAGAAATCACTGCTGTCATTTGATCTACTGTATACTGTTGTTATGGTTGGTGTCTGCATGTACCCCCAAAGCCTCGTGTGATCCTGGGGGCGGGCTTTTTGGAGGCAGGTGAATCTAGAGTTTGAGATTGATTCATGGTTTTAATGCTGAGATTAAAGGTGTGAGCGCTACACTTGTCCTAGGGCAGGCCGCTTACATACAATATAAGGGAGGGAAAGAGGTTTATTCCCCACTTCTCTCTTGTTGCCTTTAGTGTTTTCTTCTTCTTCTTCTTTTTTGTCTTTTTCAGGCAGGGTCTTGCTATGCAGTTCAGGCTGGCCTTGAACTCACTTTGTAGCTCAGGCTGGTCTTGAACTCAAGACAATCCTCCTGCCTCAGCCTCCCAAATGCTGAGATTACAGGCGAGCGCCACCATGCCAGGTTGCTTTTGGTATCTTCTGCCACTGTGAAAGTTGCCCCTCTGCCATGTGCCACCCTGCCTTAGAGCCAGCCAAGTATGGACTGAAACCTCCACAAACTGTGAGCTAAATAAACCTTTCCTCCTTTAACTTGTGGGTGTTGGGTATTTTGGCCCAGCAGTGAGAGAAAAGTGGCTAAGATGACAGTGGAAGACACAAAGAAATTGCTTCTTACACATTGCTAGTCGGAGTGCAAACTGTTGCAAAGATTTGGGGAAACAATGTGGGTTTACCTTGTAACACAGAACAAATTTTCACATACTTATTACTAACAATTCCACTTGTAGGTATACATCAAGAGAAAACTTCTATCCTCATGCCTGAGAAAGCATTAGATGAATACTGAAGTGACTTTTCCAGAGTAGCAAAAATCTTGGAACCACCAAACACTGTCGGTGAGAAAATGAACACATAGGATTCATCTCACTGGTGAGCACTTGCATAGCATGTGCAAGGTCCTGGGTTCTACCCCCAGTACTGCAAAAGACAAACAAAACAAAGTGAAACAAAAAAATTGTGAAACAGTAACCCAGTGGAATATTACATAGCCAGAAAGAAATAAAACATGCAACCATACGGATTAATCCTAGAAATGTAAGAGCAAATTTTAAAAAGCAAGTTCCAACAGATTACATAAAGCATATGCTCTTTCATAAGCTGAAGTATATATTCTGTACCTACATAATACATATACATGTGATTTTAAATACTACTCAAAAGAGGCAAAGGGAATGAGAGAAACACCTTACAGATGATACATATCTCCACAGATGATACTAACACTAACAAAAATACCCCAAAACTTGAAAAGCCCGATTCAGGATGGTGGGCAGCCCATATGAAAAGGCGGGAGTGAGGGATGAGACAGCCAAGAGGAGGCTATAAATCACCACCAGTATTACAGTTCTGGAACAGGATGATGGTTCAGGGATGTTCTGAATTATTTTTGTGGTACTGGGGGTTGAACCTAGGGCCTTTGCACTGAGTTACATCCCTGGCCCACTTATACTACTTCTATTTTGAGACAGGGTCTGGATAAATCACTGAGTTCCCAAGACTGGGCTCAAACTGGTGGTTCTCCTATCTCAGCACCCCCGGAGTGCTAGAATTACAAACCTGCACCATCATACCAGACTTGAAATTAGTTTTAATAATAAGAAGATGGGACCATTTATGACCAGAGATGAATGCTTGAAACGGGATCTTGACAGATGTCACATCTATGAAATAACAAAAACACACAGCAGATAACAACATTACGCCAGGCACCATAAAAAGTGCTTCCATGAGTCATGGCTCCCTGAGTCTTTGACAGTCTCACCATCTAGAATCCATCCTGTCCCTTGTTTCCGAGCCAGTTGGCCAGAATCGACCATGTGAAACCCAGGTCTCCGGGAACCCCAGCCAGGCCCCTGCCAGGCTATAGCTGTCAAGGCAAACAGTAAGTGCTTAGCAAATGTCCACCTTCACCCAGAGGGGGCGCTGGGGAGAGACTGGCTGCTCGTGAGCAAAGCTGGACCCAGCCGTCACCATCCTGCCACTGCCTGGTGTGACTTCTCACTCTGGGCTTTGCTGTTCCCTGTGTACCTGGACCAGGCAACGGCAGCAAGCCACCTCCAACACTCGCCCCCAGCTACTCTTGCTCGAGCTGTTTTCCAGGGGTCACCCAGCTGACAGAGACCCCTAGCTCTGCGCCGGCCTGGTAGGCTCTGTTCCCCCTCCGTTCCTGGTCTCAGAGTCTCCGCACCCTGGTCCTGTACACCAGGCCGCAGGCCCCACCCTGCCCCGCCCTCACCCGGGCGGCCCCTTCTCTCCCCGTCTTTGCGTTTGCCATTCCCACCTGGAACACCTTCCCTCCAGGTCCTTTCCTGGTTCCCTCCTCTCATGTCCCTTGCTCTGTCCCAGCCTCTTTTCTCCCCAGGACTCAGGGTCTGAACCAAACTTCTCGAGGATAAAGCATCAGAGAGACCAGGACTCCGTGTTGTTCATCCTACAATTCAACACCTGCAACCATCCCTACCTAGTGAAGAGGCTCAGGAAATATTATTTGTTGGGGAAAAACCAAAATCCTCCTCCCCTGAAATCCCTAGCAGTCATCGTTCCTCGGGGGAGGTAAGTGGCCTCTGGTGCTTTCCTTCATCCTGACCCACATGTGCTCTGCAGAGCTCCATCCCTAACATCAGGAGCTCTTCCCGGCTAAAACAGGGCCACAGTCATCTGTGAATTCCAGCACCTAGCCCCGGGCCTAGGAGGCTGCAGGCTGAAGAAACATTCATTGAATGAATAAATGAATGAATGAGAGGATCTCCTTTTGCACCCGTCTTTCCCTCTTCCTGACTGTTTCTTAATTTCTCTGTCCTCACAGGCTCTAAGACACTGGCACCCAGGTGAGCTGCCGGGAAAGGCCACTCCAGCAGGAATTTCCTGGCACAGGGACACCTCTTCCTTCCCACTCCAGGAAGTGACAAAGCCCAAGGCAGGGATGCCTCTGTCACAGAAGTCAAGTCTGGGGCCTGGCCAGGCACAGCCAACAGAGGCAGATGGGACCCGCACAGGGAGGCCTGCCTGGCCAAGGGCAGCGGGGAACACTTGAGTATTCCAATCAGACAGCTCCCCAGGAGGAAAGGATTCTTCCCTTCCCCTGAGGGGGGAGCCAGCTGGGAGCTGCTGCTGAAGGAGGAAATCTGAGTGCTGTCCTTGCACCAGCCTAGAGATTCCCACCCCAGAAAGACTCTGGAAGCTGAGAGAGAAACTCCGGAGGGTCAGCCCGAGGCCAGAGCCCCAGACTGAGCCTGAGCCGATCCCCTACTGAGTTCCTGGAGTTAGCAGCAACTTTGGCTGGGCTGATTACGCTGGCCTCACCCTGACCCTGGCCCTGGAGACATCAGGACGGCTCTGCTGTGCCCTCTCCTCTCCCCCAAGAATCACGGGAACAGATTAACCTGCGCTCCAGCTCTGCAGGCCTCAGTGACGTCCCCGGAGCCTCACAGCTGACTCCTGCTGTTGGCCTGGCTCCTGCCTGGCCTGTACCCCTGCCACCCACACACAGTAAATTGGCCTCCGGAAGAACCAACAGGTTCCAGAAGAGTTTACATCTGGCCTGCAGAGATTTATCTAATATTTATTAAGTGATTATGGCCCCAGACTCTGGAGCCAGACTGCCCACGTTCAACCTTGGATAACCACTTGGGGGCTACATGACCATGGATGTGTCCCTTTCTGTCCCCTGCAAACACAGGGTTTCCAGTGTCCACCCTTTGCAGAGGGTCAGAGGACCATATGAGAAAAGACGTGTGAAATACTCCCTCCGCAGGCTGTGCTGGGCATGGGGCTTTGGTGAAGAACAATGCTTACCATTATTAGTAAACAAGTTAAGGCCGAGGGAGGAGCCAGGCCTGGATCTCTGGACCAACAACCAAGGCACTCAATCTCTCTCAGCCAGGGCCAAGACCAGTCTGCTCAGATCCAGCCTGGGAGTGAGGCAGGAGGGGCCCAGGCTCTGGATTCAAATTCCAGGGCCACCACCCGTGGGCTCTGGGACTTGGGGAAGTGCTGTGATTTATATCTAGGTGTCTTCCCAAAGCCTCATGAACTCACAGATGAGGTTCAGGATGTGACTGGATCGTAGGATGTGATACCCATTGGTGGATTCGTTTCACTGATGTGTTTACAGGTAAAGGTGATGCTGCAAGTTGAAGCTTGGTTGGGGGGAGTTGCTGGGGGTGTGGCCTGGAAGGGTCTCTCCCCCCCTCGATCTCTCTCTGCTTCCCCTTACCATGCCGTGAGCTCTTCCTCCTTGCCATGCCCCTCCGCCATGCTGCCCTGCCCTGGTGCCAGCCCACGATGGGCCGAAACCTCTACAAACTATGAGTCAAAATAAACCTTTCCTCGTTCAAGTTGTTCATGTCGGGTACTATGTCAGGAACAAGAAAGGAACTATGACAGCAAGTTCCTAACCTGCCCCAGCCTTGTCTCTGCCTCCGCATAATACAGATTATGCGGTCTCCCCTTGGAACTATGCAGCCGTCCCTCCTCTCGGAGGGGTGTAGTCTGAGTCGGACCAGGAAATCAGGAAGCTGAAATAGGCTGGGGCTGCCCCAGGCAGAGGGAGGCGGCAGATGGTCTCCCTTCCTAGAAATCTCTCTCTGGGTTCAACCCCAAGATGTGATATGGGGGGAAGCCGAGGGAGATGGGGAACATCCTACCTCCCCAATGATTGTGTAACACACTCATGTGTTCCTGCACCCCAGCCTGCCTGCCGAGGGCCAGCCTAGTAGGGCACCAGGAACTCCCAGCAGGAAGCTTCCTGAGTCCTCCCGGAGGTAGCCGAGCGCACCCCCAGGTGAAAATGAGCATGTATCCAAGCCTGGCTCTCCACCCAAGCCTGGCTCTCCACCCGTGAACAGGAACTATGAGAACAGTACCTACCTCCCGGCTGACAGGAGGGTTCAGGGAGCGGCTGTAATGCACACGGGCAGTGACGGCTACCGCAGTGCTCAGGACCCTGGCCTTTCCTCTCTGAAGCCTCTCCTGTTTTGCTCTGGCTGACAAGACTCCCTCCTGCAGCTTATACACAGGCCACGACTGCTGCCTGCTCCTCGAATGACAGTCACAAGACCCACCATGTGCTCCATGCTGGACGAGGCATGTTACATTCTTGGCAATGTTTCACAGTCCAAGGCAACATGACCACTTGTCTCACTCACGTCCCTGTGCGTTCTGACCCCAGATCTGAGCAGAGCTCTGGGTTACAGGAGGAGGTTTTGGCAAGGGTCCGATATGATGCTACTTGTGTCCTGTGAGATATGAAAATATTTGCAACTATGCAATCTAAGGGACATGTATTCAACCCCACTGAGCCTCAGTTGCAAGGAACAAATGAATAAATCTATGTGAAATGCTTAAAAACAAAGCCAGGTCCATGCCATAGCTGACACTTAAACATATATCAATATCAATTATTCCTAAATTCCTCTCATGGAGCTATTATCTGACACATCAGGAAACTGAGGCACAAAAATTACACAAATCATACAACCCTATGAGATGTTACTCCCTGTACATATTCATCCATTCAATGAATATGTATGAAGTAGCCAGGCATAGTTGCACATATCCATAATCCCAGTACTTTGGGAGGCTTAGGCAGGAGGATCAAGAGTTTGAGTCCAGCCTGACCAACACAGATGCTGAGTTGTCTTAATTACAAGTAAACAAATAAACAAACAAAAAAAACCCCAAAAGGGCTGGGGATGTAGCTCAAGGTGAAAGCCCTGGGTTCAATCCTCAGTACCACCTAAAACAACCAAAGAAATAGAACCCAGTATGTATTTTTTTGCTACTATGTACAAAAAAGAAAAAGAAAAAAAGGAAGGAAGGGCAGGGGGGGGGAGGAAGGGAGGGAGGAAAGAAAAAAGGAAAGAAGGAAGGAAGGAAGGAAGGAAGGAAGGAAGGAAGGAAGGAAGTTAGGAAGGAAAATTAAGGTTGTTTGGGACTGCAGTTACTGTGAAGAAAATGGACAAAAATCCTGGTCAGAGGCCTGACACTAGAGGTTCCCCTTTTTTTTTTTTTTTCCGGGACCGGGGATCGAACTCAGGGCCCTAGTGCTCAGCGGCAAGCACTTAGCCCACTGAGCTGTACCTCCAGCCCTCTGACACTAGAGGAATCCATACCTGCCTGCAGGCCTGGGCCACCAACACAGAAACCCACCCTCCCAGGGAAACTGGCTTGTCCTGCTGCCAATCACTGAGACAGCTCTTTGGGGCTGGTATTTTTTTGGAGAGGAAGGCATGTGTGGAGGCTGGGAAGAGTGGCCAGGCTGGGCAACAGCCTCCAAAGGTTTTCCCAGGTGACTGCGCCCGGCTGGGCTGAGAAAAGCCCTGTCAGGCATGCAGCCGCCCATCCACCTAGAAGTCACTAAGCACCTGCTAATTGCACGAACGCCATGAGACACAGACCCTCAGATGACGCACACCAGGGCCCTGCCCTCTAGGAACTCCCGCTCCATGCCAGACACCATGTGCATGATGAGGTTACACAGGCTCAACCTCCCAGGGCAATATCTAGAAAAACTGCCATGGTGCCCACTGGCCATGCAGGCAGGGACTTGACCACAGGGCGCAGGCCAAAAGGCAGGAGGTAAATCCTTGGGGGAATCCTTTGGCTGGGGATTCTGGTTCTAGTTTGAGGGCTGGTTTTGCCATCAATTTTCTTCTTGAGCCTAGGGTTCCCCTTGTAAAGTAAAGATAATAGTTTATCGGGTTACTTTAGGGTTCAGTGAGTCCATGAATAAGAAATAACTTTGAGAACTGCAAAGCAGCTGGGTGTGGCAATGCACACCTGTAATCCCAACACTGAGACTGCAAACTTGAGCCCAGCCTGAGCAACTCAGTAACTTAACAAGACCTTGTCTCAAAAATTAAATAAAAATAAAAATAAAAAGGATTGGGAATGTAAATCGGTTCAACCCCCAGAACCCACCCCGGAAAAAAAAAAAAACCCTAGAAAGTATGACGGGAGCCTGGGCATGTTAAACTGACTCTTCCAGTGTCTCATGGCTGATTAAAACAGGAAGTGGGATGGCTCTAACCAGTTTACTGGGCAGGCCCAGCCTCACCTCAGCTGAGACAACACCCCCACCCCAGCACCCCTTGGCAATCTGTTCAGGCTCAGAGAAGTGGTAGGAACTCAGTGTGACCTAGCCTCTTTATGCTCCCTCTCTGAGCCTCAGCTTTCTAACTTGCAAAATCAGAGATGCTATTTGCAGCACTGCCTCCTACAAATAGGGGAACTAGCTCTGAGCTGGGCGTGCAATCAGTGTTAGAGCACGTGCTTGGCATGCACGAAGCCCTGGAGTCCATCCCAGCACAGAAACCAGGAAGGCTCTGCCAAGGGCAGCACACTTCTCATGGGCAAAGGAGGTCACAGTCATGACTGAGAAGTGCCAATGGGGACGGAGGGAGCAAGCCGGACAAGGCTGAGCTGGACAGATGTGAATTCAAACTGCAGCTCCCCCACTTGCCGGCTATGGGGATACAGGAGATCCACCCTGCACCCAAAACCTGGGCTGTGAGGATTAAATTGTGAGTGGATACAAAGCTAGCAGGGCAGCTGGGTACAAGGCAAATACACAGCAAACCCTGATCACTATTTTTATTCCTACCATTGGTAGTATTATGAAGAGGGGAGAGGGGAAGCCTTAACTCTTCCTAGAAAAACCTGAAACCAGCCCCTGCCATGTCACTCTTACTAAGCTGGGCAGGGACCAGGCCCAGAAACCAGCTCCCCACTGAAGGGGAACATGGAGCACAGCTGTTCCCATCCCACAGCACAGGCAAGTCCCAGCACAGACTAGGGCAGGGTCCCTCCAGCTTTCCAGACCAGGAAGACTGAGGAGGCCGTGACACTGACCTGAGCCCTCCCCAGTTCCCATTCTGCACAGTGACTAAATCTGATCTGGTTCTGGGAAGGCCTTTCGTCCTACATGCCACTGCTAACTAGCTGCTAATAGCTGCCTGGAGCACCATACTGTGGAAGGTGCTTTAGAGGGAAACTAGCAGTGGTTGATTAGTGATGTCTGACATGGGTGTAGGACGGGAGTGGTAGTATGCATGCTGCATTGTGCCACGTGTGATTGAAGTCCAGAAGCCTTTCCTCACTCACATAAGCAATGGTTGTTGGGCAGGAAAACCACAAGCCCAGAGAGGAAAGAGAACTTGCCCAAGGCCACACAGCTGAAAGTGGGATTGAAACCCAGGACCCTCTGACACCTGAGAATGCTTCCTGCTAGGGCTGTCACTGCCTTCTGGACTAGAAGGAATGCCCACATTGGCCTCCTCCTCCTGAGAATACCACTTCCTCACCATGAATTGTAGAGACAGATGGTTCAACTGAAAACAATGCATAAAGCCAAACTTGAGTCCAGGAAAGCATGAGACCTACATTAGGGTCTCACCCGCACTTCCAGCTGTGTGACCTTGAGAAAGTTATTCAACTTCTCTGAGCTTCTGTTTCCTGCTTTATGAAATAGAGAGAATACCAAGTTAAGCACAATAAGATCCTTCCAAGCAATAAGCTCAGTTTGTGACACAGAGTAAGCTCTTCCATGTTAATTGTAACAATGGCCCAAGGGGAGAACAACAATGAAAGTTTTTTTTTTTTTTGCCGTACCAGGGATCGAACTCAGGACCTTGTGCTTGAGTACCGGGGATTGAACTCAGGACCTTGCGCTTTCCAGGCAGGCGCTTATTCCACTGAGCTATATCCCCAGCCCCTAAACAAAGTTTTATTTTTAAAAAGGCTCAGATGATTAAGGCAAAGGCTTGAACATGCTGTTGAAAGAGCCCTGTTTATTTTTGTTATCTTGATCAAAAATAACTGATCTAAACTACAGATCAGGTTAACTGATCTGAACTACAAATTACTCAAGTCGAGTATTTCAAAATAAACCAGGAGCTTGTGGGGAGATGGCTGAGGTCCTCCATGTCACGGAGAAGGAGGCAGCCTTGAGGTGGTGGATCAGCAATGGCACGGGCAGATATGGGCTTCTCACTCCCTGGCTGGAAGAGTTTGTGCCTCAATTTCCCCATCTACAATGTGGGATGCCATCTGCCACGGGGCTGACAGAGCACCTAGTGAATAACCTGGGGCCAGGTCCTCAGGCCTGCACCAAGCAGGTTAACGCTAGCGATTAGTCACCTTGGGTGAGGTGGGATGAGCTGGTGGCCCTCAGTGAGACAGAGAAAATAGAGCAGCAGAGAAAAATGCTCAGAAGGAATAGGGAGGGGACTGGGACTTGGAATTGGCAGAGATGCTTCCTTCCCAGATTGATGACAGGCGAGGATGTGATTCGCTCTTGTAGTAAGAACCAGGCAAGTCGCAGTGGGTGAGACAAACAGAGAGACAGATGATCTTCTGGCCAAGGCTGTGGCAGCTCAGGAACCATCAACACAAGGCCCAGGGGATTCTAGGACTGAGACCCAAAGCCTCACCCGACAGCGGTGACCATGAGGCCTGCTGCCCTACCAACAGGTAGTAGTGGCCAGAGAAGGGGACAGAGTGACCTAACATAAGTCACAGGGGGCTGGCTGGTATGTGGGGCCCTGGGTTTGACCCTCAGCACCACCAAACAGACAAAGCCACGGGGTAGAGCCTTATAAAGTCACATTTATGGTTTTTCAAATAAAAGCAATTTGCTTTGGCCATTTACACACTTCTTTAAAGCCCATGAAATGTTTGCTGAGCTCTGTCCAGCGGCGTGCAGCCCTAGCCAGGGGGACCTCATTCCCCTGAGCCACAAAGTGATGGGTTGAGATGCGGGAGGAGGAGGAGGAGGAGGAGGAGGAGGAGGAGGAGGAGGAAGTATCTCAGAAACAAGCCAGGGTGGAGAAGGGGGCGTGGGGTTGGGGGCTCGGAGTCACACTACAGGGTCCCTGGGGTCTTATTCTCCAGAAATAACTTCCCAGCCTCCCCCTCCTCCCTCCACGGCCCTGGGAAGGGTCACAGAGGAGAAGGATTTGAAGCCAGGGTGCCCGCCGCCCTCTGAGCCTCAGTTTCCTCCATCACAAAGCAGCAGAGAGTGGTGGTGCCTCAGGGCCAGGACCCACTGTCGCTGGCAGGACGGCAGCTCCCACTCAGCGCGCATTTCTGAACTCCACAGCTACAAAGATCAGGGGACCTTTGGTTACCATCAGAGACTGAGACTCCTGTGTTCACCTTGTGCCCCAAAGCGGTTTATTCTGGAGACTGTGTAGACTCCTACGTCTCAGGCACCTTCTTCCAAAGCACATTATTTAACCACCAGGCTTTGGGGTCAGAGGTGGGGATTCTGAGATGCACACCAAGACCACAGCGGTGCCCGGCCCTGGGCAGGTCTTTTGCTGAGTGTCACAGGCTGATGGCTTGTCATTTCCAAAGTCTCAAGCCCTCAGGCTGGCATCCTTGTGCCTACCTTTCCACTCCAGCCTCCTACACTCATTCACTAAAAACTTGAGGATGCTTTCAAGCCAGAAACTGCAAACCCAGAAGGCAGGCGATGCCAGTGGGGCATGGCAGGGACTGTGGTGAAGCGGATGGGGCAGCTGTCACTCAGCCCTGGCATTGTGGCCAGCCAAGGACAGGGCCCAATATTGCCACATTTCCTGATTTTTCTACAGAAGCCAGAAACCCATGGTTTTAGGTAAAATAAAGCCACCTAGCTTCACAACACCAGCCACTAAACTGAAGTTTTTATATCATGAAAAGAACCAACGATCCCCACCCCATCCATGTCGCTCTGGGAGGGCAGTGTGTACCCAACCTGCCATACCTCAGCACACACAGGCCGTACATGTTGGGGGCCCGGTGAACTCAATTAGATAGATTCATTCCAAGTCTTAGGGAAATCCCATCTCCCTTGAAATTTTTTTGTTTTGTGTTTTCTGTTTCAGGGATTGAACCCAGGTTGTTTGCACTGAGCTCTACCCTGTTCTTTATTTTTATTTTGAGACAGGATTTCACTAAATCACTCAATTGCCCAGTTTGGGCTCAAACTTCCAATCCTCCTGCCTCAGCCTCACAGAGTGCTGGGATTACGGCACTGCCATGACCAGGTATCTTCTGCTCTTTAGATATATGGGTTTTCAGATGGGGAAGCTGAGGCCCGGAGAGAGGAAGTGGCACAGGGAGTATATCAGCAGCTCAAGGATTTAAGCCAACTCATGCCATCTGCCTCCTCCCTTGAACATTTATGTCTTCACAAAAATGAGATAAACGAAGGATGCGCTGAGCACATGACACCCACGAAACTCAAGGGTGGCTACCTTTGGAAAGGACATGGAGCTTAGAGGCAGGAGAAGATTTCCTGCCCTAAACCGGGTGCCCCTGTGACAAGCCCCTTTCCCTGCCTCCGGGCCTCAGTCTCCCCGGTCTGCAAAGGTGCCAGCTGGCAGCCCTGGCTAGCAAAGGCCTCCCCAGCAGCTTGGAAATTCTAAGCATCTATGAGATCTTTTCCTCCAGCCAGTACTCTGTGGCCTTGGGTGAATATAAAATAGTAATACCAATAATAACGGGAGGGCAGCCCCACACCAGCCAGGAAAGAACACTACAATTTTTCGTGAAACCTGACTCCTGGTTACTGGAGTTCAGAAGGAACGGTGGTAATATTTGGGGCAGTTTAACCACCGTCCTATAGTTAAAACAAAAACACATCTGGTTTCACTTCGTCCTCATCTCCTCCCCTCTTCCCCGTCTTCATCTCAAATTTTACCCCTGCATTCGAGAAGTCCAATTAAATGCAAACAATTGATTTCACGTCACAGTGAGGCTGAGAGTTTCAGCATGGAAAGCTTGAAGCATGGAGCTTTTCTGGGAGCAATTACAAAATGTTAGGGGGGGGCAGAAAAAGATGGAGAGTATTCTATGCACAGTGCTGAGCTCCGTAGAAGGGTGCTGAGGGCCCTCAGGGCGGCACAGTGACTGGCCTCAGGTCACTCAGCAGTGGTGGGAGTGAAGTTCCAATCTACTTCTCCTAACTGTACTCTAAAAGTTAGGACATCTCCACAAAGGGGTGGGGGGAAACCACACCAAGAAACAACAAACATACCACACGGCCCAGCCCCAGCCTGCCAGTGACGGTGACCACGTCATGGTGGGAAGCTGAGTTAGCATTCCTGCGGCCACTCAGAGATCTCTGAGTGCTGGTTCGCAGCCCAGCTCACTTGTGCTCCTTGCAAAGCTCCCTTTGGAGCTCTAGGTTTTGCATTAACAAACCCTGCCAGACCAATTTCGAGGTAAGAGCATCAGGCTCTGCTGCTGGATCCTGCCCCCTGGATTAAAAGGCCTCAGGCCCAGAGATGGGTATGACGTGGAAATCGCCAGACTTGGAATTCTAGATCCCTGGGCCCCAGCCCCAGTTCCCAGGCAGCATCTATATCCTTGGACCAGTGGCTTCCCCTCTCCAGGCAAGCTGAGAGTCACATCTAGCCTGCTGGGTGTAGAAGTCACAGGGTAGAACAGGATGGAGTTTAGTCCTGAGCTGGGACACAGTGAGGCGCTGGAGGGCTCGCAGACATCACAGCTCCAGGGCTGCTCCCAGCTGGACCTCTGGGCTCCCGGCCCAGGCTGCATCTAGGGTGGTAAGAGGCGGTATCTGAGTGTGAGCAGGACAGCTGCACGCCACCCCATCACACAGCCCTTCAGGAAGTGGACAGGCCTGGGCAAAGGTAGGTGACAAGGTCACAGAGCTCAGAGGCAGCAACATAACCCTGCACACTGTCGCAGGGCTGCATTTTCTGCTGAGGGGAGCTATTGACAGGCAGCATTTTCTTATGCACAGACACCAGTCAAACCCTTTGCACACCGAGATTCTAAGCATCTTTGTAGGCATTACTCATAGTAAGACTTCACCAGCTTCAAGGAAGAGATTGAGGCAGAGTAGGAACAGAACCTGTCCCAGGCCATACAGCTAGGTTGCCTCTTAGTAAAAGCCAAATATTGACAAACCAGTCTTGCATGTGTATTGCGTCTCCTTTTCTTTCCTGGCGAATTGCTTCATTTCAACTGTATGCCACTGTTGACATCCAACTTTCAAAGCCTGAAAGTTTCCTACACCTGTTTCTGCCCCTTAAAAGGGGATTTTATGTGTTTACCTTGCTGCAGTGCTTCCAGTGCCCAGGAAAGAGCTCAGCACAAAGCCAAGGCCTAGCTACTAGGTGGTGTGTGTGTGTGTGTGTGTGTGTGTGTATGTGTGTGTGTTAGTCAGGAGGATCAAAAGTTCAAGCCCAGCCTGAGAGACTCAGCAAGAGCCTGTGTCCAAATAAAATAAGAAGAAATGGACTGGGGATGCAGCTCAGTGCAAAGGCCCTGGGTTCATTCTCCAGTGCAAAAAAAAAAAAAAAAAAAAGAGAGAGAGAGACAGAGAGAGAAAGAAAAAGTCAGGGCTGTAACTTAGTGCTTTCTAGGTTCAATCCTCTGTAATAAATAAATACATGAATAAAAATGGATAAAGTGGTTGCCTAGCAGCATGTAAGGCCCTGGGTTCAAGTACTAGAATAAAAAAGCCCTGATGCCTAATACGTGTGGCTTGGAGGTAGCTTCTTTCCTCCTTGTCAGCTCAGTTTTATTGCTACAGCTGGGGAGCTGGACACAGGCACCAGCCCTGTCTCGCTCCATCAGTTGGGACAGGGGCTTCTTTTACTCAGGGAATTCAGAGACCAGTTCAGCAGAGAAAAAGAGACAGAGGGGCAGGGAGCCGGGAGAAGACTAAAGCTTTGGAGAGCAGATCTGGGGGCAGAGGGAGAAAAGGCCTGAAGGACAATCCCTGGCTCAGCCCTGATCTCCTGGGTAGAGGTGGACTAAGAGGCTAAGGTTGTGGGGTTCATGGTCCAGTTCAGATCTTGATCTCGCCGCATGTTTATAAGCCTCAGTTTCCCCGTTTGTAAAATGAGGTGGTACACGCCAGACGTTGGCGCATGCCCTGGCACACAGTAGGGAGTTAGTAGACAGGTGCTATTATCCTCACCGATGTGGGGAGCCCCCGGCTTCCCCTCAGAATGGGCCTACCCCAGGGGTCTCAGAGTTTTTTTCCACCTTCTCTTTTGATTTCAAAGTTCCTCTCTTTTCAATCTCTATGTTCCCACACAAACACAGAATGGTTGTAAAGGCCCCTCCCCGGCCCTATTAGGTGTTGGAAAAGGGTCCTAAGGAACAATGTGGGTACGGGAATGAGGCTTCCCCAGTCTCCCGCCCTTCCTCTGTGACCACGCCTCAATCCTTTCTTATCGGGACGAGGCAGGGCGTCAGCAGGGACTGCCCACCGCCGAGGTGCAAAGCCCAGAGGGGTCGCAGTCTCCGTGGCTCCGCGGGCTCCAGAGCTGCGCCCATGGCTGCCGTGCACCCCCTCTCGTAGACAGACACCTGCGCTCAGATCCGCCTCCTTTGCCTCCTCTGACCCGTGGATCCTTGCTCCAGGCTCCGGCCCCAACTACTTTAGAAAGAGCAGACTTGGAGGTTGTCGGGCGGGGGCTGTGGGAGGGTGCCAGTTCCAGGCTGGGGGTCGAGGGGCGCCGGGCACAAGTGCCCACCCCGAGGGAAGGAGCCCCAGGACCGCCATGCGGTCCCGAACGCGGTCCCGTTAGCTGCTGGCTTCGCGGGCTCCAAGTTCAGCCTCCAGCCCTCCGGGAGCCTCGGATGCGCGCGAGGATCGGAGCGGGACAAGTGGCTGGGGGCGGTGCGGGAGCGCGGAGGCCCTTGTTCTGCCGTTTGTGTTCAACGCCGCCGCCACCCCGGAGACAGGGGAGGATGCAGGGATCGACTGTGTACGCTGGGGTCCGGGGGAGCGGGGGGGGGGACAGCGTCCGTCCTTACCTGCGCGGAACTCGTGGACGAGGGTCGGTCCTGGCGCAAGTGGCGTGCGCTCGGGGAGCGGGGAGCGGGCGCGGGGCGGCTGGAGCGCGACGCGGCCCGGGCCACCTCCCCCGCGGGTTTATAAAGGCGGTCCCGGGCGGGAGCTGCCCGCAGCCCGCCCCGCCTCGCGCCGCCCCGCCCCGCCCCCGGCGGGAGCCCCGAGCCCGTCCGAGGGTCGTGCGGCGTGGCCAGGGCGCCCCCTGCCGGGGAGCGGGACTCTCGGCCCGGCCTGAGGGATGCGGGCAGGCGAGGTGTCCCTGCGCCGCGGTCCCGCGTGGCCCGGCTCCCGGCGGTGATCCGCCCGCAGGCTGCAGAGGCTCAGCCCTCCCCTCCGTCCGCGAGCTCGTACTGTGCTCCAGCCTCTGTGTGCGCTCCTTCGGGCTCTGTGTCTTTGTCCCTGTCTTGCCTGCGCCTTTCTCCCAGTGTCTGGCTACCCACCTGGCTTTCTCTGGATCTGCGTCTCTCTCCAGTCTGTCTCCGCGTGTCCCTAACTCCCACTCCCCTTCCCCGTCTTCCCTTCCCGGAGCTCTGGCCAGAGGGAGCAAAGGGAGGACCCCGCCCCCTACCCCACCATCCCCAACAGGCGCTGTTTCCTCCCTCCCTGTCCTCAGAGAGGGAAGCCACGACCGCCAGAGCCTCGGGACAGGCCTCCGCGTGCCCCAGCAGCCACTTCCCAGGCAGTGGAGACAGAAAGCCCGGGTTCAAAATTCCGCTCTGGTTACTTTGCCCAAGTCAGCTGACCTCTGTGGACCGCCTGCCCCTCTTCCTTGCTCCTGGGGTGAATTCAAGGAGGTAAGTGTTTGGAAAGAGCACCGGAAACTAAAATGTTAGATAAACCGAGGAAGGAGAGATGCTGGGCTCTCTCAGGCCCAGCCCTCCTCCAGGGCACCACCACCCACTTTTCTCAGAGCACCTTCCTCTGAGGACCAGATAGTTTTGTGTTTTTTTGTCTTTCTTGAGACAAGGTCTCACTATGCAGCTCAGGCTGGCCTTGAGCTCACTTTGCAGCCCAGACTGGTCTCGAACTCACAATGATCCTCCTGCCTCAGCCTCCTGAGTACTGGGATTACAGGCGTGCACCACCATGCCCGGCTAGGACCAAATAGTTTGAATTCTGTCAATTCCCCGCTAAGAGATCCCTGGCCTGTTTGAATGCATGGAAATATGAGCCACTTACTGCCTCCTATGAGGGGGGTTTTCTTAGGCCCTTGGGAACAACTCTTACCTTTAATCCACCACAGCCAGAGATCTGAAGACAGGCACTTCCAGGCCCTCTGAGACCTGCCTTCCTTGGTATCTATGCCTGATGGCTGTGGCCTTTTCCCTGATGGTCATAAAGAGGTGACCAAAGACAGACCAGAGAGGAGAAGGTGACATGCCCACAGGACTAGTTCCAGCCCAGAATTCCCTCTCTTACTGCACGAGAAACTTGGGGCCAGGAATCTTGCATACATTATCTTCTACCAAGTCCACTTTACAGATGAAAAAACTGAGGCCCAGGGAGAGCCCGTGTGATTCTTTACAGTAAGGTGGGAGCCAGAATTGAGACCTGCTGTTCAAACCTAAAAATATATGCATTTGTCTTTATTTCAGCTCAAGTATTGAGCAAACACTATCTGTTAATTTTTCACAAGATAGGTGAGGATGGGAGGTCATGGGGAGGGAAGTGAACAAGGCTTAGGAAATGCCACGCTCATCTAGTAGAAACCAAGCACAGTGCACGGAAGGCTGTCTGTGAGGGTTTCAGGATTCCTGGGGTTTAGACGGTATCAACATCTGTGAGACAGCGCCAACCCCAGGCATGGAAATCTGCCTTCTAGGCCTGTACAGAGGCCTAGGGAGTCACAAGCCCCCATCTGTCTATCTCAGTTCCCTAGCATCTGCTCCTGACCTCTGGGGCCCAGGAGACTGAGGGCCAGATGTCTAGTATTGAAAGGTCAAGGTCAACACCAGAGTTAGAAGCCAGGCCTGTTGATCCCCAGTCCAGACCTCTTCCTACTCATCTATATATTTCATATTAATTCAGTGCACACCCTGAGCTCCCTGCCTCAGACAAGACCTGAGATGCACTAGGCATTAGAAACTGGGCGAGAGGCCAGGAGCCTTGAAGCAAGGGGCCGGGTGGTCTGGACCTCAGTGAACAGGGTTGGGGAAGACACAATGGAGAAAGCTAACACAACTCTGAGGGCCTGTTCATGGGGAGGTAGGAGGAGGTGGCTGTGGCCTGGGGCTGGTGGGAAAGTCTGCCTAAGATCTAGGCAGAAATTCAAATGGGCCAGAATCCGGAAACTTGAGTCTACTTTGACCTTAGGCTTGAGGGATCATTGTTTTCCTCAAGTCCAGGACTAACCAAGGTTGGAGCCATTTTGATTCCCAGCGTCACCCTTAACTCATTAAGCAAAGGCACCAGCAAGGGTTAGATGGGAGAGATCGCCGGTGACCAGCTTCATTAGACATAGACTGCATGTAAGAGCCTGTCCTACACCCCTGATGCAGCTATCTGTGAAACCCCCAGAACAAACACCAGAGTGGGGACTTTCGACCTCCCCTTCAGATGAGGAAACTGAAGCACCTACGAGCTGTCATTGCTAGGCACTTCCTTTAGATCCACAAGCCGGGTGCAAAGCTCCTTATAGTAAGACTCCATCTGCTCCTCCCTGGAATACAGGGCCAGCAGCTGCAGCATAGCCAGCCCAGGTTTTCACTTCAGGAACTTCTCAGGACAAGGCTTAGTAACTTCATTCATTCAACCAAAGTTTATGCTATATGTATAGTGCCAGACATTGTCCTGGGAGCTGGAGACCCAAGCTAACAGAACAATTCCTCATGGAACTGACCCAGTTAGGGAGCTAACAGAAACAATATTCCACCTAAGTAGATTACACAGTAACCTGGAAATGACAAAGGTACGTTCAATGGCCTAGAGTACAGGTGAGCTGAAGGGGGCAGACAGGCCCGAAACAGGCCCTTGTGACTGCAGGAAGCAAGACAGCCTTCCCAGAAAGACCCACACAGTCGGGGACAAGGAGCACTGGAACGCAGGTCACAGGTATCTCATGTCTAAGCTTCAGAGCAGTGCATGACACGCCCCCCCCACCAGCCCCAACCCTCACCCCCCCACCTGAGCTTCACTTCCTACTCCTGCCTGAGCCCCTCTCCTAATCTTATCTCCAGCCACACCCTCATTTAGACCTTGTCCTATCCTAATCCTCTGTCCCAGGCAGCACCAAACCACAGGTTCTCTTCACACCTTCAGCTCCACCCCATCCCAGCAGTCAGCCTGCTCTTAGGCCTGGCCTAGAGTGTATCCCCAGCCCCAAGGCCGTCAGGGGAAGCCCTCCTTACAAAGGCCCCTGGGAGCCCCTGTAAAAAAAACTCATGTTTATAGCAATACAGTTTGTGAAAGCTAAATCTTGGAAACAATCCAAATGCCCATCAACTGGTGAATGGATAAAAAATGTGACTTTTTTTATATAATGGAGTATTACTCAGCCATAAAGAAGGATAAACTTGAGACATTTCTAGCTAAATGGATGCACCTTGAGACCATTCTCTTAGGTAAAATAAATCAGACACACGTGTAAATAGCACATTGCCTGGTGTGACAAACTGAAGTATACATATAAGAACTAAACTGTGTAATAGATATTGTGAAATAGGAAGAAATTGTTCAAAAGGAAAGGGCAATGGGGGTGGGGGTATGAGAAAAAAGGATAAAATAGAAGCAAAGCTTTGCACATAAATAAGGACGGGAAGAGGAGTTGAGGGAGGGAAAGAGAATGGGGGGAAAAAGAGGAACTAAGGTGTTATGCACAGGTATAAGTGCCCCGTGACGAACGTGATCATTGTGTGCACCTAAACTGTACTAATAAACTTAAAAATAACAACAAAGAGAGACCTCATTGTCCCACAGGTAGTGTCCTCATGTTGTCCTTATTTCTCAAGGGGCTCCAAGCCCAAGAGGGAGAGTGTTACTTTCTATTCTCAGCCCCGGAGAGGCTGCAGGCCAAGAGAGCAGGTCAAAGCTGTCTGCTAGAGGCCAGATTCCAGAGGCCAGGGCAGATCCAGGCAGGCCTGCGCCAGTGGGAGGTGGGGAAGAAGTCATCCCCAAGAAACAGGAAAAGATCTCGGCTGGGTGCAGATGCAGCCTCCACCACCCATATGCCGGGGTTTCGTCACTTCTGACACAGCTTTCCTGAAGATCCATCTCCCCGGCTTCCTGGACACATCTGAGAGGGACTCTGAGGTGATCCTCTGGACACAGCACCATTCGTTTACTTATGTATTTATTTATTTGCAGCACTAGAGATGGAACTCAGGACTTGTGCATGAAGCTCCATCTCCACCCACTTTTTTTTTTTTTTTAGAGACAGGGTCTTGCTTAGTTGAACTTGTGATCTGCCTGCTTCGATCTCCAGAGTGCTGGGATTACAGCCATGCACCCACATATTGGGTCACTGTAGCACTTTAGTATTCTTCGTCCTGTTAGGTGCATCTGCAGAGACCTGAGGATACTCTAGGGCTTGGGCATGGCAGGCTGGTACTGGCCAAATTGGGGATTACCTTATGCATATGGTATATAACATCCTATATACCATACTATATAGTGTATCTATGGTATAAATATATCTAGAGAGACACTGCTCCTAATAAATACATGTTTTTGATTTATATTATACATATATAGTATATATAGGTATGTATGCATATGTGGTATATATAAGTGCATATATATCTCTGAGATCTCTATGTCTGATATATATATGTATATATAATTGGGTTGGTTTGGGGATATTTTGCAAAGGGAAACAATGTAATACAGGACACATATTTTATAAGGTTATTTATTAATAGTCACTCAAAGAATGGTATGCAAAAGAGTGTATGAAATCTGTCCACACATGAAGACCAAGGAATCCAGCTGAGGGCCTGGGTCCCACGGAAATGTCCTGCATGAGTCCAGCTAAAGACCTAGAACTCATAACAATGCCTCCCACAAGTCCACCTGGAGGCCTAGAGCTCATAACAATATCTCATGCAGGCCTGTTTCACAGATCTGTGCTGGGAAGGCCCAAAGGTCAGTGGTGGAATCTAGAAAGTCTGTGCCAGCGGGATGAAGGAGCTGTGTTAGCAGGCTGAGGGGTCTGCCCTGGAGCCAGGAAATGATGCTCAGAAGAACCATAGCTCCCCTGAAAGGGACCACAGCCATCCTCAGCAACAGTGAGGTCCCGAGCACCTCCAGTGGTGAAGACAGCTGAGTTCCCATCAGGAAAGCCAATGCAGCAAGCTTCTTCAGGAGACTGAGCTGAGCACCTTCTTCCCCTCCAGAGCCAGGAAGTGATACACAGAGTGAGGACAAGAGCTCCCCCAACATGAACTGAAGCCATTCTCAGTGCCAACAAGACCCCAAGCTCCTTAGAGGATGAAAACAGCCAAGTTCCTCAGGAAAGCCAGCACGACGAGCTCCTCAAAACAACCAACAGCTCCTTAGAGCCTCTCTCAGCTCCCAACAGCTGCCTCCTCCTTCTCCAGTTCTGCCTCTTATGCCGCTGGCAACAGTCCTAGGTGGGCTCCCACACCCAGCACCGCGCTCACTCAGTTCAGCCGGGGGTTATAAGTTGACCACCAGTGGTCAATCCACTACAATTATATTATATAGATTATATAGATTATAGATTATATATAGTATGTATTATGTTATATATATTATATGTTATAGAGAGAGAGGTGGGGGGAGAGGGAGAGGGAGCGAGCTCAGGCTCCCTGAGTCTTTGTAAGGAGAACTTTCTTTGAGTGTACCTGGGGCTAGAGGAAATGCTCTGAACCAGACAGTAGGTAAATCTGGTGCTGGAGAGTGACTCCACAGTCTTGCATGTGCTTTGCCACTGAGCCACGCTCCCAGTAGCAATGTTTTTAGACTTCATAGGTGTTGGATCTTTTTCCTCCCAAACCCACGGACTAATCCCCTCCACCCTCAATCTTGCTGGATCTTTGTGTCCAGAACACAGTCCGGGTCTTTCTCCTGACAACTGGCCTTGGGCCCTATGGATCCCCAGGCTTTGTGTTAATGCATGGCCTCTGGTTTAGCAGGGCAAAAACATGGTGGGGCTGAGGGGTCCCGCTAATTGCACATCCCAGCAAGAGTTGAGAGGTGTTGGGTCCATACTTAACAGGATGTGCTTTGGAGGGACCAACAGGAGCTTCACTTTGACCTCCTGCTGTCTCCTACCTCCTGACCTCTGCTTAGATTACACATAGTGCAGAGTAGAGAATTCAGCTTTGGGGCCAGAATTCTGGATATGCCATGAACTTGGAGCCCAGGACTCAGGTGTAAGGGTCTCTAGTAGCAAACCCGCTCTCTCCTTTCTCCCTTTAAAGAGGCCCATTTCAAAAAGAATGTGTCTCTTTCTTGGGGGAATTTACTAGTTATTGCCAAGAAGCAGACAACTATTCCCAAACCCTGAAATTTCCTACAAGTCCCCTCCCTGTACCCAGCTCCCCACCTTCCCTGCCCTCTGCTCTTGGGGGCCTGTTGCTGGCAACACCCCACTTCTGGTCCATTTCTTTAACAGTTAGGAAGCTATGAGTAACAGAAAACACAACTTCTCAAAAGCTTTTGAAATTTAAGGCATCAGGACTGGGGATGTAAGCTCAGTTAGAGCCCTTGCCTAGCAGGTGTGAAGTCTGGCTCACACCCCCAGCACTGGAAAGAAAAAAAGGAAAAGAAATGAAAAGAAAAAAGAGGAGAATCTGCCAGGCGTGGTGGTGCACGCCTGTAATCCCAGCACTTGGGAGGCTGAGGCAGGAGGATGTTTGCAAGTTCGAGAGCAGCCTGGGCTGCATAAGTGAGTTCAAGGCCACCCTGAACTGCATAGTGAGACCCTGTCTCAAAACGACCAGAAAAAAAAAAAAAAGAAAGATAAAAAAGAAAAGTAGGATCTACTTGAACAGATACAAGTCTTGGCATTCAGTCACATGAACCCAACTTATACCTGGGGCTCCCTAACTCAATCATCACACTGGCTAGATTTAAGCCAACCTCACCGGGGGTCCCCCAGATAGCAAGAGAGTGGGAGCTGGGGAGGCAACTCACACCACCCATACACAACTGCTTTAGCATTTAGACCAGTTCTTCCACTCTTTTTTTTTTTTTCCTTTTTGAGACAGGGCCTCACTATGTAGTTCAGTCTAGCCTTGGACTCACTATGTAGCCCAGGCTGGCCTTGCACTCAGGGCAGTCCTCCTGCCTCAGCCTCCCAGGTGCTGAGGGGTTACAGACGTGCACTATCACACCTAGCTCACTCTCTTACCTTTATGAGAAGGCTTTATATTTGCCAAAGCCCTTCAAAGTAAGTAATAAAAATATTTTCCGTGTGTAAAGCCCAGTGCTTTTTAAATGCATGAATCATCTGTGTTTGGGCAAGAAAGTTAAAAGCAAAAAGCAAATATAAATTAAAATACCTCATCACCCTCTTACCACCCTTACTCCCTCATCAGCTCACTGAACACCTTGATATTTACCTTTCCAAATTTAATCTGAAAAACAAACTAAAAGAATGGATTGAATGTATATTGAGGCTCCTTCTTATCTTCCGTAACATGTCACAGTTCTCCCAATCCTGTCCAGAATTCCAAGGACTTTGGACACATTATCTCAGTACTCTGGGTAGTGGTCATTAGGGTTCACATTTTACAGATAATGAAGAGAAAGCTTGGAGGTTATGCCAAGCTTTCACTTCATTATTATTATTTATTTTTATTTTTATTTTTATTATTAGCCAGCCGGCACCTGGCTCCCAGCACAGGCCTCCAACCACGGGGTCACACTCCAGCATAGAGAAAGGACATGATGGGGCTTTTCCGGAGGCGCCCAGCAAGTGGTTCTGGAAGGTGCCAGTGACAGGCACAGCCACACTTCCAGGATGCCCCCGCCTCCTCCTAGGTGGTTCCAGAGGTGTCTGGGCACTCAGAGTAAGAGAGACCAGTAGGTTTAATGTTAACCACCCCAAGCGCAGGGTCACAGAAACCAGGGTCGCTGGACTCTGCCCCTGCCTTCTGGGAGTGGGCATGGTCAGGACAAGGGCCAGAGGATATTCACTCCTCCTCTTCATCTGCCAACTGCCAAGTGCCATCTCCAGCTGGCGTATTCTCTGTGGGTGCACCCCTGGAGGGAGCGAGGCCAAGCCCCCTGTCCCAGTAGCCTCCACTGAAAAGGCTGTGGTGAAGGTTGCTTGAGTTTCAAAGTGGCCTCACTATCTGTACAACCTTGAGCAAGTGAACCTCTCTTGTGCCTCAGTGTCTGCATCTGTGAAGTAGGAGTGATAGCGTATGCCAGAGTTGTTGAGAGATTTAAATAAAATAATACCTATATGTTCTTAGAAAGAATATGTGGCTCACGTAAACATTCAATAAATAAAATGTCATTCCTTCTAGGCTAACAGAAGGGAGAAATTTTTGTTGTTGTTTATACTGTGAGAGTGAAGCTTCACATTGAGCTTTATCCCCAGGTCCTCCTATTTTTGACACAGGATTTCACTAAGTCACTAAATTTTCCAGCCTGACTTGAACTTGTGATCCTCCTGCCTCAGCCTCCCAGAGTGCTGGGATTCCTAGTGTATGCCACCAAGCCCAGCCACAGAGAAAATCTTTTTTAAAAAGTGTTAATGACAGCCACAGCTCAAGGTGATTAGTCACCAGTCCAGACCACTCTCTGTCTGCTGAGCTTCTTCTTCCCATCCTGGCTTTGTTCTTCCCTCTCTGGGGAAGCACTTCCTCCTTCTTCCAGTCTGTGCAGCAAGACCTGGCCTCCCCAAAGCTCCCCAAGCAAATGCTGCATGGCCTTGCAATGCCACAGGGGAGAGAATCAGATTGGCCCAGCTGGGTCACATGCCCGTTGCCAGTCCAATCAACTATGGACAGGGGTGGGACCTTGCACTGCCAATATGGCCACTAGCAGCAGAGTGAGAACTGGCCTACAATGGGCTGAGAGACCACAGAAGATGAGATTCAATCAACCTACTTTCTTCTGTCACAAACTACTTTTTACCTTTCCTCCTCCAACTGAGAGGGCACATGATCATTGTCACTATGTTCAGCCAATCTCTAGACTTGTCCTCAAAAAGAGGACCTGGAAGCCAGGCCTGGTGGTGCACATCTGTAATCCCAGCACTGCGGGAGGCTGAAGCTGGAGCACCGCAAATTCAAGCCCAGCCCGGACAATTTAGTGACTTAGCAGTATTATAGATAGATAAGTTAGATATAAATCAATATACAGTGACACAGGGATTAGGCTCCCAAGGAAGTCAACAGAAAGATATCCAGCTTGTGCCTGGAGGTGCACGGTGGAGACACAATGGCCAGGCTTGCATGCCTCCCTACAGGATGAACAGCAGTTTGCTATTATACTATAGTTAGCACCATGTGGTCCAGCAAGTCCAGCTAAACATCAGACTCCCACTGGGTGACCAGAGCATCTGGACCCATCTTTGCCTGAAGTGGCTTTGTTCTTTCCACGTACTCTTGCTAGGTGCTGAATTTCCCCGTTGGATCAACATTAGCTAGGTGGCCATACTTGTAATCCTATAGTTTGACGGTAGTTTGACCCACATTGTACCCATGCTGTGACCTTGCTGTATAAATTACTCCTGACAAAGAGCTTCAGTTGGCCGCCCATTCAGGACACCTGGAAACTACCCAGGAGCCATTCTTCTTCCCCTTGTGTTTCTCATAAAATTCTTCTAACTTCCTCCTTTGGTTTGCAATTTCATTCCTCCACGTTGTGAGACCACAAATTCAACACATTTGACATCTAACAGGTTAGGGGTTACATTTCTCCTATATCAGCAAGATCTTATTTTATCTCAGAATACAAAAAGAAAGAGAGAGGGAGAGAGAGAGGAAGGAAAGAAGGAAGGAAGGAGAGAAAAAAAGAAAGAAAGAAAGAAAGGAATGAACAGGGATGTAATTCTTTTTTTTTTAATTTTATTTTAAAGACAAAAGAATGGAGACATATGAACCAGAAAACCCACAAACAATACAGAAAATACAAAGTTATACAGATTATAGTAGGAAATTAGCACTGGATGTTGTATTACATAGTTATCTTCACATTAGTTAACATAAAAACATTAAAGGAAATACCAAATTATAGAGAAGATAGTAGGGAATTTGCACTGGATGCTGTATAATATAAAGTTATCTTCACTTCTGTTAATACAAAAACGACTGAGGAAATACAAAATTATAGAGAACATAGAAGGGAATTAGCTCTGGATGCTGCCCTACATAATGTTACCTTCACCTTTGTTACTCAGTTACACAGATGATGGCCCATTTGATCATTCAGTGTTTCTCCTCCCTCATCTCCATTGCCCTACCACTCAATCAGTCATCTTCCCTGTGATAATAACTGCACTCCTGGGTTTATCTATATCCTTGGACTCTCGCCTTGGGAAGAGATATAGCTGCCTCAGACTATACTATAACATACATGGGTGTATACAAACTGCCATGGTCGGAGGTGGGAAAGCACATATGCTCACAGCGGACTGCCCGGCTCCACCCTGTTGTCGTGCTATGGGTGGGGGCGGGTCCAGTCCATGAGGTGCCCTGAGCGGGGCCCTCAGTGGAGCAGCCACTGGGCCCACTGCGGAGCAGCCGCGGGGCCCACTGCAGAGCAGCATCGGGGCCCACTGCGGGGCAGCCACGGGGCCCACAGTGGGGCAGCCACGGGGCCCACAGCAGAGCAGCCATGGGGCCCACTGCAGAGCAGCCGCGGGGCCCACAGCGGAGCAGCCGTGGGACCCTCAGCGGAGCAGCTGTGGGGCACATGCCCCCATCTGGGCGCCCTCTGTGACCCTTTTGGCTCTGTCCCATTGCCTTGATGCCAGAGGCCCTTTCTTCTCCTCCAACCTCCTCCTGATCTCCAGCATTACCGTTCCCCACCCCTTGCAGCTGGGCAATGGGGCTCTGAAGCTGAAGCTGCGAATGCTGAAACAAGGGCGTGGGCCAAGGGTGTGCTTGGAGTGGTGACCTCCTCCCTCTCCGTCTCGTCTCCCTCCGACTGCGCCATGGCAGATCTCAGGGATGTAATTCTGTGTGAAGACCCTGAGTTCAATTCCTAGTACAGTAAATAAGTAAATAAATAAATGGGAGCTGAACCAGTCAGAGTCACAATCAGAATCTGAATTTACAAACTCTGGGCCAGGGATATAGCTCAGTGGCACAAACACCTGCCTGGCAAGCACAAGATCCTGAGTTTGATTCCCACTACCAATAAATAAATAAATCCACAAACTCTAAGGGGAGGATAGGTACTGGCTAGGAGAGATGAAAGTTTAGGTTCCCCCAAACGCTGGGGGCAAAGCGGGGTGGAGCCTTTGGAAGTGGTAGATTCCAGCTGAGAGAGACGGGGAAAAAATACCCCAAGGGAAACAGGTAAGAGCAACATGCAGCCCCACACTGTCTTGACTTTCCAGTTCCCATGTTCAGTACCAGAGAAGCCTAGTGGAGTTTAGCTTTTCTGGAAATTCCAGTTATAACTCCCCCTACACACACACACACACATCATGTTTGTTTCATGTCACCCAACCTAGAAAAAATCCACTTCCTTATTTCTCCTTAAAATGAGCCACTAATAATAATCCAATGTCTTTAGTTCCCTGGGGAGAGAAGACACAACCGACTCACCCTGTGGTCGTCCTGTGCAAGGGCCCAGGGCACGGGTGTGAACTCACACCCACACGTGTCCCAGAGCATGTGCAGATTCACATATGTTTAAGGGCCCTTGGGATGCTGTTTCACCACAATACGCGCTTGCCACGCTGTCAGCTGGCCTCCCCCAGGAGAGGGGACAGAGGCAGCCTGCCCAAAAAGGTCTGAGGGAAAAACTATGCCCACTAACTCCAAAACGTGGGTGCTGTAAGTCCCCAAAGGCTGGAGGGGCAGGTCCCCACGTGCGCGGGGAGGAAGGGGTCTCCAGGCCTCAGAGCAGGGCAGGTCACGATCTGGTGAAGTAGAGCCCAACTAGGGCTTTCAGGAAAATGTTTCTCCCCAGCACCAGTCCTGGTGCTTCTGCACTTGGCTCTATTGAGAAGCTGCACACGGACCAGGCAACCATGCACTGGGATGGAGGTGGGTCAGCATCGCCACAAATGCCACCTGCCGCTCTTCCTTCCCTTCCCCCCCTCCCCACCATACATAAGCTCACAGAGACCTCAACCTCATTTCTCTTCCAATAAATCAGCAAGGATTTCTTCTGATTCAACAAAGATTTTAATTTTGGGGGGGAGGGACAGAGTCTTGCTATGTAGTTCAGGCTGGCCTCAAACTCATGGCAATCCTCCTGCCTCAGCCTCACAAATGCTGGGATTACAGGCATGAGCCACCATGCCTGGCTCAGATTTTTCTTTTTTTTTGAGCACTTTCTAGGAAGGTTTTTTTGTGTGTGTTTTGTTTTGGTACCAGGAATCAAACTCATGACCTCACACTCCCCAGGCAGGCTCTGTATCTGCTGAGCTATATCTCCTGCAGAGCACCTTCTCTATAGCGGTGTAACAGACATGGCCAAATGGAACTTTAAAAGTTAGAATTTTTAGCCCAGCACTCAGGAGGCCAAATTAGGAGGATTTCCATGAGTCAGGGCCAACCTGAACTGCACAGGGAAACCCTGTCTCAAAAAGACAAAAAAAAAAGTTAGAATTTTTTTCCTTTAGAGCCAAATGCCTTTCCAAATTTCCCTAGGCCTACGGCATAAATGCCACCCTCTCCTCTCCTCAGCCCCATGAATGGGCAGAATGTGCAGATGCGGGCACCTGGAGGTCAACTTCTCCAAGTTTCCCCACACTGAGAACATAGTCACCATTCCTTCCTCTCAGTCTAAATGAGCAGAAAGAATGTGCAGCATGGCAT